>JASANW010001258.1:0-35837 GCA_030849725.1 Trypanosoma boissoni
CGGTACCTATCAGAGATAGTATGCAATCTGAGAGTAGTGTCCCCAATCAAGTGACCATCCCCGCATGGACTAGGCGAAGTTGGCTACTTCGTCCACCCCCTGAACCGCCGCCCAGTGTGTCGATCCGAGGGCGAGGATTTCCTACACCCGTCTGGTTCTTCCTACCCCACCCTAATGCACAGTCTTGTTGCAGGGTGAAGGAGGAGAATACCGGTGCCATTATAAACATAATGGTAGACAAGTCGAGGCGGCAACATCAGTCTAACAGCTTCACAGCTCGACAGGACGACTTAAGATATAGGGAATTGGGATAATGCGAACGGTGTCTCAGTGGGCACAAAAAAAAAAAAAAAAGAAACGCCCCAGGTAGGCGCGACTTGTTCTAGCATAATGGGATAAATTAGCCTTGGGAGTCCTGCAGTTTTATTCGGCAGAAGCTGGCTGCGGGCTTGTGGCTTCCCCCAATAATATGAGGTACTAGACCCTGGCACATCGGTGAGGTGGCCGGCATCAACAGGGGCTGCAAAAATTAAATAATAAATTTCCAAAATGGATACTACTCTTAGAGTGAGTCTTCGCATTACCGTTGTTTGTGTGTCTTTTTTAGGCTGTGCAACTTCGCACCATTGGCTCCAACAAGAGGTCAACCTATCTAAACAAACATCTTATAATCAGAAACAGTAGGTACTTAGCTATTCTCTTACCAATGAAAGCGGGTTATTTTGGAAAAAAAAGTACTTTTTCTATAACTTAAATAAAGGTTACCTGCTCAAGGTCTCTGCCAATAATTATTATAAAGAAGGACCAATAAGTTTTAGGAAAATTTTGAGATATCTACAGGTCCGGTGCATCTCATTGCAGTCTCACGAGTTTAGACGCCCCGAGGCCGGGAAAGTGTAAGCCGCCTCAACAATAACAAGCAATAGCCTGATATGTATTTTTTAGAGCGAGGTGTTCATCTAACAAGTTTCTTGTGATAGCTATAGATGGCAAGCTGAACTTTCTGGGTATGTCGGTCTGAATGATGAAAGAAAAGATTTGCGAAGACAGTACTTTTGAGGAATGCTTTTTAAAAGCGCATTTAAAATCACCTAATATCAACAAAGGAAAGGATCACTATTTTAAAGACGATTACTTCTCGAAAAACGCGGAGTCACAGTACTTCAGCAGGGGTTTCTGTCACGAAAAAGTGCCTAGTTTTTGTCTATCCATCTGTGTTTATATTACGAAGCGATGAAAAAAGGGATGAGCGAGATTAGAGGGGTGGATATACCTATACCAGTCGCAAAACAACAGTCAAAAAGGATCTTCTGCAAGCAGCAAAGTCAACAACCATGCCCATTTTTTCAGTCTTGTGTGAGTTGGAAAGTGAACTTTAGCTGAATCAGTGCTGTGTGTACTCTAATGTTTCTTGACTTCCTATAAAATTGTAACGGTGTAAGTCCTAATTGTTTGACCCAGTTTCTCACTGTTTTACACATTGTGCGGTGCACTATTTTCCGTCGGTACTTGCCCGTTGTTAATAGCGTGCATTCCATTCTTTTTCAGATTCTTATCTGCTTTTCCGATGACTTGATTTCCTCCTGTGTATCCTGCACTGTTCCTGCTATGTTTTTTTTTTTTTTTCTTAGACAGCCTGTTCTAGGCGCATCGGTCGCCACCGACCAGGTGTCCTTTTTCCGGGATCGTCCTCGGGGGCGTAGCGGGTCAAACTTAGAATCCTTGACTGTCTGTCATATCAATTCACGGATTTCCGTATTGATTGGTCGACAAATAGAGGTAAGGAAATGATGATGGTATAATTTTTGTACCCACACGTGTTTTTAGTTTATTTGCTTTGATCGCGAGTATAGAGTGTTTTACTACATATTATATATTTATTGAGGGGGGGGGGGGAGAACTTGTTCTTCTTTCCGGTTTTGTTCGATACGCAAAATAAATAAATAAAAAAAGGATGATGTGGCTGAATTGAATGAACGAAAAGAACATGTAAAAAAAGGTAACGTATATATATTTTTTAAACTCTTATTGTTTAGTTATTTGAAGCGATAGAAAAACAATGCATCGTGTCTCTAACGCCGAAGACTACACGCTGTTGAAGACGAAGGCTAACGGCTTTCTTGGTCTTGTTGTGCACTTCAGCGCAAGTTGGTGCGAACCGTGTAAAGAGGTTAACAAGGCATTGGAAGGTTATTTACCCAAGTACGATGGGAGCGTGCTTTTTGCAGAAGTTAATACTGAGCAACTAGGGGATATTTGCGAAGTAGAAAATGTAGAGTGCGTTCCTTTTATTGTGTTTTTCAGGACGTCGTTAACAGGTCAGGGTCTGGAGAAAGTTGCGGATGTGGCGGGCGCAAAACTTGATGAAATCGAACTGAACGTTTTTTCTCTTTATGGAAATGGTACCGATGGTTGTGAGAAGTTCCCCACTATGGATGAGTACCTGACGTACCTCACAACTCGTAAAGGTGTTGTTGCGTTTATAACGGGTACACCTTCAAAGCCTCGTTGTGGATTTACTAGTAGGCTAATTGATATTTTTGACGAACTTGGAATAAAGTTTATTTACTATGATGTTTGGGCCAATGATGAAGTTTGCGAAAAGTTAAAAGAGTTTTCTAAATGGCCTACTTTTCCTCAGATTTACGTTGATGGAGAGTTCGTCGGTGGTTATGACATTTGTTCGCAGCTTAAAGACTCAGGTGAACTAAAGAGCATTTTGAAACATTAATTGGGCTAGCCCTTCTATTTCTCGTAATATAAGTTATTCATGCATGCTTGATTATATATATATATATATATATATATAACAATGTACCGCTAAAAAAAACACACACACACAGTTTCTATTTGTTTTGCAGCACTGGAAAAATGATTATTTATTTACTTTTCTTTTTTTTCCTTTTTACGTATTGTAGTTTGTCTTAGTTCTTTACTTTTTAAAGTTTTGATTTACATTAAATTATATTTTATTATGTTGCAAGTAGAACTGTTAAGTGAGTTTTGCTCATGTTGCACGCATACGTTTCGGGGCCCTGATATGTCATTATTTGATTTTTGGAGTTGCTTTACCTTATTTTAGCTTCACTAAAATTTGATACTTTGCTGATTTTTTTAAAATTTTTTGGACTGGGTTTAAAAGGAGGATATATATTTTTAATTATTTTAATAATAATTGTTCGGTAAATGAGTGAATCTGGCTAGGTGTTATAATTGTGTTTTTTTATTATATATATATATATATTGGTTTTAAGATTTTTTTTTTATTGTACTGCACGCTAGTGCATTTTACATTTTCGGCTTATTTCAGCGTTGTATTTTCTTTATTGTTAGTCTTAGTTTTTTTTTTTGCAACGAACTTCTGAATTGCTGCATAATTCCGACGTGTTTTTGATTTGAATAGTGATTTATTGTGTTTTTTTTATTTTTATTTTTTAATATTTATTATTTTGTTGAAGTTTGCTTATAGTTTATTCATAATGGGTTTTGCTTCTATTTGTAAGAATATATCTGTTGCTTTGGCTGATTCAAAGCGTGGGCTATATGAATTTTTTAAACCCCCACAGGTTTTTCTTTTAATTTATGCGTTTTTGGCCGCGTACATGGCGCATAAGCTTACTTATCGCTACGGTTATGTAAGTAGAAAAATAACTGTTGGAAGTCGGGCAGTTTGCGTTAACCATGCTGAAGAGCTGATAGCTGATGGTGTTCTGGATATTTCAAAGATAGATGTGGATTTCAATAGCGTTGGAGGTCTTGAAGATATCAAGAAAACACTTACTGAGCATGTGAAGTGGCCATTTACTCGACCGGAATTATTTAAAGGTAAAACTTTGCGCTCACACCCTAAAGGCGTTTTGCTTTATGGACCTCCAGGAACCGGCAAAACCTTGCTCGCCCGAGCTTTGGCTAAAGAGTTGGGGTGCACCTTTATTAATGTGAGAACAGAATCTCTATTTTCAAAATGGATTGGTGATACTGAAAAAAATGCCGCAGCAGTTTTTACTCTTGCAGCAAAGCTTGCTCCTTGTGTTATTTTTGTGGATGAAATTGATGCTCTACTTGGAATACGAAATACTGTAGATGCTGCGCCTCACAATCATGCAAAAACTATTTTTATGACACATTGGGATGGTATCATACAGAGTACAGAAAAAATCATAGTTATCGGTGCTACTAACCGACCTTATACCGTTGATGATGCCATTCGTCGCCGTCTACCTTTGCAGCTGGAAGTTCCTCCACCAAATCAACAAGCTCGCACTAAAATTTTGAATATTATCTTAAGTGAAAACATGGAAGGATGCATTGATAAAGAAAATCTCGTTGATTATGTGGCGCGGAACACTAATGGATATACAGGTTCTGACTTAGTGGAAATGTGTAAGTCTGCGGCGCTGATGCCTTTACGAGAAATGGATGATAACGAAGTTGTTCCACCACTAAACATTGCGCATTTTAATGAAGCACTTGCACGCTTTAAGCCGACTGTGGTGCGCTAGTAATGCGATTAGTAAGTAGTTATATACAGGTGCTTTATTTCAAGTAAGTTATATATATATATATATATATATATATATATATGTATGTATGTATGTTTTTATTTCTTGAGGTTGGGTGTTTTTTCTGTTGCTTTTACCAGCATTCTCTTGTTTCTTTTGATGAAATTCTTTAATATACTTAGATGGAAGAGGGGGAGTTGCTTGCTTCCCAATTTTTTAAACAAGGGATTCGATATGAAAAGGCGTCAGGATGTCTTTGGTGCTCTTTATGCACTACTGAGGCGAAACTTGCTATTATTGGAATTACAAAAATGGACGTATTAGATCATTGCGGTGAAATGAAGCACCTCATCAATGTAGAAGACCATCTTCCACTTAAAGAGCACTGTCCTGTTGAGATTAATGGTCGAAGAATGCTTCTTGACCACCATTCTGTTTATCCGTCTGTTATATTTGGAAAAGGAAGACTTTTACTTGATGAGACGTTGGGAATGGTTATAGCCGAGGATGTATGTGGTGGGGTGAAGCTATTTCCTTGTCATAAATACACAGTGGTTGAGTTTGTTCTTCCTCATTTTAACAGTGCGCTGCCTAGCGAAGATTTTCATAGTGGCCGGCCAGCTCGTGGTTCTTCGTGGAGAGTAAGTCCGCCAAAGATTATCGCTCGATGTAACAAGTTAATAGAGTCCGAAATAAAGTTAAGGAAACGGAGACGAAACGCCGCTGTGTCTGTTGACTTGTAGGCTCTTTTTGTGATTTAAAAAAAAATCAAATTTAGTTTTGTTGCAATTATTTTAAGGCTGTGAGTGTAGAAATTTAATGTTTTTTTTTGTTTCTTTATATCTCGGTATTCTGACTTTTTTTTTATTGTATCCATTTTTTTTTTTTAACATTTTAATATGGTAAAAGTTTTATTTATGAATCGTCTTTGGAATGCAGTGAAACACATTGCTAAAGGAGGAAGCCTAGGTTATTTGGCGTCTGGAGAACCATATCAGCCTTTTGGAGGCGACTTTGGTCTTACTATTATTCCAGATTACATTCAAATGAAGGAAAGAATAGATTTGCGAAAGGGTTACGTTGACGTGTATACACAGAAATCTGCATCTATTAGGTTAAGCGACGGACGATTTCAATTGCCTCCACTTTCCCCTCGCTTTTTTATGCCTCTTATTGAACGGCTTGAACAAGATAATCTTGTTCCTCGAGATTGGCTCAATAATCAGACTGCTAATCTTTATGAAGACGGTGATTTTATTCGAGCACACATTGATAATCTCTTTGTTTATGATGATATTTTTGCAATAGCTTCATTGGGTGGTAATGCTTTATTGCGCTTTGTTCACATTCAAAATGGTGAGGAACTGAATGTGGTTGTACCGGATGGAAGTCTTTACATTATGTCAGGTCCTGCTCGGTACATTTATTTTCACATGGTTTTGCCAGTAGAAACTCAGCGGTTCAGTATAGTTTTTAGACGGTCTATTTTAAATTCTGATGGTGGTTTTCGTCCAGTGACAACACCATTAGGAGAACTTATGCCATATCGATCAACACAGATATTAAATACATTATATTCTAAGCAGATCGGTGGGGTTCGCGTGAAGGTGGATGATAAGTACCTCGAAAGCGAGGAGATTGGTGCATTTGATACAGCGAAATGGGTAAAAGGACTCCACCCACTAAGGGGCTGGTCATTATTGTCCCAACTGGATGAAGATGAGGCTCGTGTTCGGGAACTGAAAGAAAAAAGATATTTAGATGTTGATCTCGATTGGCGGTTTAACGAGTTGAGAAAACGTTATGCTGAGTTGGAACAGATACTAAGCATCTGAATCCATTCACATTTGCTTATTGTTATTTTTTTGCTATTTTTTCTTAAATTTTTTTTTTGTTGGGTGTTTGGTTCCATTACTTTTAATACAAGTGCTATAGACGCTTATTTTTTTTTTTTGGGGGGGGGGGTTATTTTTTAAATTTTCGGTGGTATTTGAAGAAAAAAATAAAAGAGAAGGAAGCAGTAAAAGATGAGTGGTGGACGTAGTCCATCGCCGTCAGGTGAAGCACCTCTAAAAGTGGTTCGCCATGAAGCTATGGACTATGCAAGTGCCTTAAAAAGCACGGAATCTAACTCAAAAACGAATATACCTACATTGTTTATTCGTTCTTCTCAAATTAATAGTCGTGGAGATCTTGTGAACGGGTTTTTGGCTGACCACAAGGAGGAGCTTGGTATTCAGGAATGGTTTAACGATGAAGGAACACTTCAATCCGACGCCCCGGTTGAGTGTGTCTTTGTCAAAACGTCGAGGAAACCGTACTTTCTTTTGGAGTTTACAGATGACACTGTATCGCGCATAGGTGCAGCGGAAAAGCTGAAATCACTAGATAAAACGATATACAGAGATCAGCCTGTAACGGTGATGCTAGCTAAGGATGGTCTTACTGTCGGTGAAGAGCGAAAGAAACTTGAACTTCGGGACAGTGCGAAACGACAGACAATTCCGGGTAAGGAGAGGCATTCCAACGGCGATCCAACAAAAGTACCAACGACAACGAGCTTTGTGCCTCGTGTGCTGCGGAAGAGGTAGGGTAATTTCATTCTTTTGTATAGGGGCCTCTTGTTGCGGATATTTTTGTTTTATATAGAAGAAAATTCCCCAATACCTTTTTTTCTCTTCTATTGGGCATCTCATCTGACGCTATAGTTCTTTTTTCTTACTGTCTTTTATTGCGTATATGGTGCTGAGCTCTCCTGCGCCAGATGAAAGAAAAGACAAAGGAATGAGGAAAGAAGGAAGAGGGTTTACTTGTGTGTTCAGGTAAATACAGATCTCTTAGAGAGGGGTGATAAGGAAAAGGAAAGCAGCAACTGCAAAGGAACTGTAGGAGGAGACACGGCTGCAAAATCAGAGAACAAAGTTAGAGATAAAAAAAAAATGCAGTGGTATGAAGAAAGGATTGCCTGCATAAGTGTTTCAGTATAACCTGTCGGCTTTTGCGTCTTCAGATTGGCGTATCGCGATACCAACTTTGCTATGCTGCAGGACAACTTGTTCAATTATAACCTTCTTGCGAAACGCACCAAGCTCAAACTCAGCCGCGAAGAATTGCGGGAAAAAACCAAAGTCTTTTTGCTTCTCCACAACGACAACGAACTGAACAGGTTTGGTGCGTTCCAAGGTCATATAAGAGGTATATTAGTGGTTTCACGGTCCACCTAATGGAGGCCAAGAAAAACTATGTGAAACTGTTTAGCTGCCTTAAGGGAATGCCCGATCTCTACTCTTTCACAGAAATGTTTTTTTTTTTCTTGTACTGTGGGAAGAGTGCACTTTGGTATGTAGAGCGAGCGGAGGTGAAGGCCACATTGCGTGCGGACGTTTGCCCTCTTTATGAGAGGGTGCAAGGACTACAAAACCAAGAGGTGACTATGGGGTGTCTGCGTCTGCAAATTGTTAAAGTGGAGTCAACAGCTGTGTTACAGGGGGCAGCGACCGATTTACAGACACTCTTTCTATTTTCACAGGAGGGAGAACATCATCTCCAATTGAGGGTCTTTGTTTTGGAACAGGAGCTTCGCAACTAAGAGCTGCATGAGTAAAGCTTTGAGGCCCAAACGGATACATTGCGCACATTTATGGAGGAGTCAGGGGCACAGCTGAGTTGCAACCTGGCGGGGTTCTCGGCTGAACTAGAGGAGGTACAGAGTTATCCAGCGTAAGACGTAGTTCGAGATAATGCGTTTCGGTAATGAGAATGTCATGCGCTTATGAAGTCTTGCAGTACTTGACGCTCCACCACCAAACTGGTGAACGCCGCAGAATTTAAGTGATGACGTATCGCATGCTGACATTAATACTTCACGATGCAATTATTCTGCTTAAGAGTATGACATACGGTCTAAAACACTAGAACGATGGGAAGAAGACAGCTGTTTTTGCTTTTCCACCTGCTGTTCATGTGGTCGAGGACACTGAACCCGAAAGGATTAGGTACAAGAAAGGGCAGCATCTCATGAAAGGAGAGAAGGCGGTAATTCGAGTCGAATTAACCACGCCTCGTGAGGAAAACAAGCCGTTGTAATAGCTCGACGAAGCACGTAGAATTGAATCTGACCAGAGGAGTGATAACGCGCAGGTACAGCTGTCGCCCCAAACCGGGTGCTTCGATCAACTCGGGGAGGAGAAGGAATAGTTTCTCAGTTCTCTGGGACGATATGAGATAGAATTCTAGTCTTGTCTTTCTTATTCTATAAGCAGATCTTCCAGGGATGCGGTCTGACCTGTGGAAAGAAATACCTTTAGCTTTGAGAAATTTGTGGCATCTTCACCAGTGTGAGGCGGCATCGTAGCACACCAGGAGGAGAGCGGGGGTGAAACTGTCTCCAATGTACACACACAACGGGTGCAATGACAAGAGGGGCACGAGGAAAACGAGAGGAAGTATACCTTTGTTGTCCTTACTGCGGGAGTAGCTACTCATGTACAAAGAGGTTTCACCTGCACAAATACAAAGGCTTTACATGGACTTATTTAGTGAGTGAAAATTGCATGTTTTTGTCTCCTTGGGAAAACATGTCGACGGTGCTGCTTACGTGTCGGTTCTATTTATATGTGAAAAAAGCTATGGGCTCGGCAACAAACTCATATTTCCTCCCTTAGCTGATCCATAAATGGGGTTTGTTTTTGACGCTACCTACTATACATGCTGCACTACTGCGCTGGGCTGTTGTTCTTGCGTGCTTTTGTATCCATGCAGTGTAGACAGATAGTTGCACTGTAGCCGACTACGCTTCTTCACTTTCTTTAATTGTGAATTTTATCGTAATACGTGCTTAATTCCGGATTAATCATTTTTTAAATCTTTTCTAAGGATCCGTATGGCTGTACACCAGGAGTGCATGCTCCGATTTATCACTATGCATTTCGAGGTTTTTACGTTTTTTTTTTTTGCGTTGCGTATAAATGACTTTTGCTTTTTTACTGGAATTAGTTACGAATATTATGTCTGGTAAAAGTTATTTATTTATTGCTGCATTTTTGACTACACGATATATATATTTTTTGCTTTTCCTTCTGGACCTGCACTGTACTCCCTCTCTATAAAAAAAAAAAACAATAACAACAAAAAAAGAAAGGATGTTAAATCATTCAGTTTGCCTTTAGTGAAATCGCCGAAAGCACTCTTCGTGGCAAGTTTTATTATTATTATTGATCTGTATTCTATTGAAATATATATATATATATATAAGATGTGGGTGCATGAGCCACGCTCGTTCGTAATTCGATATTCAGCGAACAGGGCATCAGTGCAAAAGAGACGTCTCAGACCGGTGTCGATACTCTTTTGCCCCGTGTACTGCCCATTTTACAACTAATAAGGCTTTGTGGTGGTGTTCCCGCGACTTTTTATTATTATTTCACAAGTGTTGTGCGGTGGGGCAAGTGCTTTGGGTATGGAATGAATCCCATGGCATATGAAAGCATAATTGGTACTGTTTTCTATCGTATATGTGCCCATGGAATCGTTCAAAAGCGCGAGGGAATTTCGATTATACTTATACCAGAGAATGTTTCGGAGATTAGTGTTGCTAACATAACTAGGTTCGTTCATATGGGATTCACCGAACATTGTATCCCCGGAGCGTATTAGTAAAGCACTGTATGAAATGAAGGAGGCCGTTCAGAGCAACTCACATATTTGGGTATAAAGGGGTGAGGGACGACATTGGTGGGAAAACGCAATCCATAAATTTTGCTTCGTACCAGGTAATGTGTTGTGATTGTATTTGTGTCTCATGGGTTTTACATAAAATAACTTTGACTTTTTATGGATTTTGCAGATTTGTCCCAATATCAATTCCTCTCCCATTGTAGTAGTCTAAGTTTGTGACGGCTAAGCTGCGGGATTCGTAATTTGATGGAAAAGAAATCGGCCCCCCCAAAAAAATAAATTGTTTTTTTTTAAAATTTTTTTTTTCGCTTTTCGTGCGCTGCAGGGGATCTGTATTTTTAATATCTCTCATAATCGTTCAACGTAAAATTAAAGAAAGCCACAGAGACACAGAAACACATATACACACAAAAAAACAAACAAACAAACATTGAATGTGTTCATGGGTAAAAAGACAACAAGGACGGCAACGTAAGTTGCCTTATTAAACGAATCTTCAAATGGAGTGATCGCATGGGTTACGTGTTTTTAATGATTGCTATGCGTTTTTTTTTTTTTTTGGTTGTGATTTCTATTTTTCTTTATTGATGAATTATGTTTTTTTATATAGTGTTTCCTGCATATTTGTAATTTGTAGATTCACGCGTTTTGCTTTACTTTTTTTTTGCATTATGCATTTTCTTGCATATTGGAATTTATTATTGGAAGCTGTTCACACATACACTTTCACACTATTGTGTATAGTCCTGTGTTGAATGGGGACTTGCGTTTGTATATATATATATATATATATATCTTGCGGGAAAGAAAGGAAGGGATTGGGGGAAAGGGCGAATTTGGGAATCGTATTGCTGCGAAGTTCCACGATTGGACAAATTTAGGAAAAAGTATAAATGCTTGAATATGGAGGAGAAAAAATTTGAACTTAAAAAAAAAAAATAACCTTTTTTTTTCTTATTTCTCGGTATATATATACATATATATATATATATATATATATATTTATTTATTTATTTATGCATATATATTCTTTTTATAATTAGTGTTGTTATAGCTTTCTTGAAAAATATAAAAGGAAGAACATAAGCTATGGCTCTTCGTCGAATTCAAAAAGAACTAAAAGACTTGGAGAGAGATCCGCCCGCCAATACAAGTGGTGGCCCTATCAACGAGTGTGACTTGTTCAATTGGAAGGCGACCATCATAGGTCCTGAGGACTCTCCATACGCTGGTGGATTGTTCTTTCTGAACATTCATTTCCCATCGGACTACCCATTCAAACCACCAAAGCTTCAGTTCACCACAAAGATCTATCACCCGAACATTAACAATAATGGCGGTATTTGCTTGGACATTCTTAAAGATCAATGGTCACCAGCACTGACGATATCAAAAGTGTTGCTTTCTGTGTGTTCGCTCCTGACAGACCCGAACCCGGACGACCCGTTGGTGCCAGACATTGCGCGACAGTACAAATCCGACCGCGGCGCGTTCAACAAGACAGCAATGGAATGGACTCGGCAGTATGCCATGTGAGATATTGTTAGTTTAGTGCGTTTGTCTCTCTCTCTCTCTCTCTTTGTGTGTGTTTGTCCGTTTGTGTGTGTGTGTGTGTGCAATGACATGTGATGGAGTTTTGAAATACCGAGAAAAAAAAAAAAACATGAATCAACGCACAACTAAAGAAGAGGTACTAAAAAAAGATGGAAGGAAAACAGGCGTCTGAGAAAAAAGAAAAAAAACAACAACAACAACCACAACAAGGAATAACAAAAAAAAAAAAAAACAACAACAACAACAGACAAACAAAGATTAGAAATAGCAAACACAACAATATGAGAAAATAAATTTTATTTTTAAACAAAAGAACGGACGGCAAGAAAAAAATATTCCCAGCCCAGTATAACGGAAAATTCAAGTGAACAAAATTATTACTGCGTGATCCCATTTTTTTTATTTTGGATTTGCGTTTGCATTCTCAAGTGCCAAAGAGAAACCCCTTTTAGAGGCGATTTTCTTGCAGTAGTAACCGATGAGCGACAACAGCAACAGCACAAAAAGGAAGAGGATGGGACTAGAACAAGAAAAAAAAAAAAAAAAACATTAGAAAGAAAGAAAGAAATGAGATGAGACTGCACCAACAAGAGAATAGGGAATGAATGCCATATGTTCAATGCTGTGCACTAACAAGCAACGAAAGAAGAACAACGAAAGGTGTTCATCATGGACCGAGAATGTTAAGAATTATACCAACTTTTTTTTTTTTATTGACGCTGTGAGGTTTACCGTTGGGTGAGTGATAGAGACAGAAGTGATGTCTTGGACACGATCCACGTGTCTTTAAAACTCCTTTTTACAAGAATGGATATGTTTTTTGAATGACACACACACACACACACGCGCAAATATATATATATATATATATGTGTGTGTGTATTCTGCTCAATTTATGTTGACATTTCTATTTACCCCAACAAAGCTGTAAATCATATGAGAATCATAACGGAAAGAAACTGGGGAGTGCATGTGTGTGTGTGTTGTGTGTGTAATTGTTTCTCTGTAACGCATTACTCATTTTCTTCTTTTGTGTTTTTATGGTCTCAATAAGTTCCTTTCTTCTCACACACACTCCGTTTCCGCTTTTGCAGTTTTTTTTATTATTTTTGTTCGCTAACTCAGAGAGCGTTCTCTTCGTGTTTGGTGCCTCCATTCGGAAAAAAAAAAAAAAGAAATAAAGTGGTAGAGAGTCTCTCAAGGTGAGTTGCGGACGATGAGTAACAGAAGGAAGACAATAAAAGCGAATTTGATAAACGAAGAAATAAAAAAAAAAAGAAAAAAAGAAAAAAAGCAAAAGAAGTCCACGGGATTGGACAGAGGAGAATTTGTGTGTATAGGGGAACTGTGAGGGTCCACCTTGAGGAGCAGGAGCAGGCTTTCGCGAAAGAGGTGGATTTATGCGAACAAAGTAAATCATATTTCAGTAAGATTAAAGGTGAATGCGGGTCAGCAGGAAAACAAAGAGAAGCAAAACAAAAGAAACAATGCAAGTAAAAAAAAAAAAAAAAGAAAGGAAGAGGAAGAACAAAAAAAAAAAAAAATGTGAATGGAAAACAAAGGAGAAATACCGTGTGCTCTCTCGCAGTATTGCATTCCTCTACGTAAGATAGAGTTACTGCAAGTGCGGGATGATGGATGTTTATATGAAGTCTGTTTTCTATTTATTCGTATTCATAAAAAAAAAAACCAAAAGAAAAAAAGGACAATCCCATGTATGTCATCACACACTTTTTATTTTTATTTTTATTTTCTTTATTTTTCTCGCAAGTTTCTATTCACTGCTCAGTTAGTCTTTTTTTTTTTTTCTTTTCTTTGCGTGTTTCTTTGGTTGCCTTTGCATCTCTTTATTTGCCATCTCTTGTTGAATTTGCTCAGTCTTTCTTTTTTGCACATGTAGTTTCACGTGCTGTGATGGGATGACTGAGAATCTACTGAATATTTTTTGGGCCACTGTGGAAAGTTTTAACTGCTGTTCTTTTTTTTCTTTTCAGTGATCCGAGAGTGCGTTTGTGCGAACAGAGAGAAAAAATGTTTTGTTGCAGAGCAACAATGCTGATAAGCTTTATTTTTTCTTTTATTATTATTTCTTTTTTAACTTTTTTTTTTTAGATTATGCGTTCCATTTGATTTTTTCCTTTTATTTTTCATCATTACTTTCTCTCTTTTTATCTCATTTCTCTCGACCTCGATTCCTTATTCTTTTTGTTGCGTTTATTACTCATGGTGGATCTATTTCTTTCCACACACACACACACACACACGCAAATATATATATATATATATATATATATATATATATATATATATATGTACATTTATGCAAACCTATTACAGTGTGCACGAGAAGTCACCACTCGATAGGCACAAACACAAAGGTTTCCCATTCACCTCACGTGCCCAAGGTGCTGTGGAGTCACTGTGGAGTGCCTTTGTGTTTCCACCTAGCGAAGAGTTGAATCAGGCAATCCCAACAGTCTCTAGTTATTATTATTATTATTATTATTATTATTATTATTATTCTTTTGCATTTATTTTCTGAGTTTCAATGACTCCTCCACTGGATTCGACCCAACCCGTATTGAATGACCAAGCGGTCGTCAAGGCAATCTTGCAGAGCTTCTGCACAGATGTTGCAGAAACCTCGCGTTCGCGTTTATTGCACTCGGAGGCAGATGTACTACAGCACATTTTTGCGATTCGCCCGCGACTTGTATACTTTACGCACCGGCACACGACATCCATGCGGCATCCGTCTATGTCCATGGCAGTGCGACAATACTTTTTGTCCTATCGTGCGGCACTCCAGCGGGCTGAGGAGCGGCGGCGGGCCGTACATATGCACAGTATCTCGACAGCAACGACTACATTGGGAGGAAGTGTGTCTTCTCCCCCCAGCAGTATCGCTTATTTCTCACATGACATGTTCCCGAGGCCTATCACACCCGCATTACTGAAGGTAAATAACTGGGAATTGGTCGAGAGCGCACACACACTGATCACGGGGTCATCTCAGACAATACGTTATGCCGCGCGTCTCGTAGCCACAGATGATCTTGTGAACGATGCCATTGTGCGGTTTTGGGATCGATTGACTGTGGTCCCACACGTGGATGATCACGCGAGCGTCCAAAGCGTCGGGGATGTGAAGGGGCGTCTTTCGCACAGTTTGAACGGCGTGCAGTCCGCATCCCATGCATTGGTGATGACGTCGATGCAGTACGTCTATCTCCACCTGCGCATTGCAACGGTGCTGCTGCCACCAGACACCATTAACTTTGAGATGCTTGACGCGATTGCGTCGGACCTTCGCGCGGATGCTGCGTTACGTACCAGCACCTTATCATTTGGCTCCCCCCCCTCACGCATCGGTTGTGCGTTTTCCCCCGATGAAATTGATTTGAATTCGAACACACCCATGGAGGATACGACCACGTTCCAGGCCCTCTCCCACGAAGCAATTACGCGGGCGACGCTGGAAACATTCTCTCGTGAATCGCAATCGGAAGATGCCTCATCGCAGGGATGGTCTGCTGGAGAGAACGCGGAGGCGATGGAGCAGAAAGAGATCAAACAAGCCTCACCGGACGCAGGAGAGAGGGAAGAAAAAGCAGCGCCACAGACGAAGCCTTCGACGGATGCTCCACCTGATGTTGCGCTGTCGGGTCAATTGAGACCTACAGACGCGGGCGTTACACTTTCGATGTTGCCGGATGTGACCTTTGCGCAGTTTTGGCAATCTATGCTAGAGCTCGCGGATAACTGGACGAGCAGCTCGCACCCCATGGAGTACGTGGCCTTTCTCATCGAACTTTACTGCGAAGTCTTTGCGCACGACTGGGACGAGGAAGACGAGACTTTCAAAAAGGCTCTCCGCACCGCGATGGAACGCCGCGCAGGGCCTGGGCGGCGATCGCAAAAGAGCGGTCTGGTGTCTATGCCACCGGAGAACGAACAAATGGCTTCAGATGTCATGTCGGCTTTTAATGACATGTGGCCTACTTTTGATGTTGCGGACGACGCGGTGGGATCCGAACTGAATTCTTTCACAGAGGGCCAAAGGGTGGGTACCGGGAAGTCGGTCCGCCACGGATCGAGTCAGCGGCTCAAAAAGCTCAAAGCCCGCGCGCACCGAAAGTCCGGCTCTGCAGCATCACGATCAGATTCCGCATCAATCACCTCTGACTTAAAATATTCAGGGAGTTTGGTGGGCGAGGAAATGGAGATATCCGGGTCACTGTCGTTTGCGGAAGGAGACGCTGATAGAGGTAGAGTGCGCTCCCGTACCTCATTTCGAAAGCACCGCTCGCGTCCCATGAGTGGTTCACGCACTCATCGCAGGCATCACGCGTCGGATGCGTACGACGAGAGAAGCGATGAAGGAAGCTACTCCTCTATTTCTTCATTTGAAGGTTCACAGGGGCGCGAACATCGACGATCGTCGCGCTCCCCCCATGGCCGTTCAAAGAAACGTCGCAGCGGCTCTAGTATTTCTGGAAGCTCGTACTCCAGTGGATATTCGATTTACAGCGATGGAGGTGAAACGCGACTTCGGCGGAAAAAAAGTTCCTATTCACGTCGTCACCGTGACGGGGAAAAAGGAGAAGGGCGTCGCCACAGTCGTCATGGCCAAAGGCGTCACAGTCGCCATGGCCGTCGCAGCCGACAAGGTCGCCACAGAGGGTCATCGAAGTCCGGTTCATTTACGTCTTCTGTTATGTTATCGTCAATGGATTCAGGTCGTCTTTCTTCCTCGTTTCCGATGTCACTCGTGAGCATTCTGCACTCTGTTCCGGACGAAGAGCTAACGCCACATTCAAGAGAACGACGAATGGAGGAGCGTAGAGAGCTTCGCCGCCGCCGCGAGGAATATCGCAATAGGAGGCGGCACCGCCGCCGCCGCGATAGAGATCGCCGTGAAGGAAGCTTTGGGGATAGTTCCAGAGGTAGTTATAGGGGCAACGAGAGAGGTCGGCACAGACATCATGACAGAGATGATGAAAGGGAGCATGGGAGGTCTCGCGGTAGACGGCGGGAAGGCTCAATAAGAAGAGAAAGGGAACATAGGGGAGAAGGCAAGCCCCCACGACTCATTGGCAAGGAACTGGAGGAGAAGCGGCAGCGCATGATGGAAATGCTTCGCATGAAAGGAATTCAGTTAAAAGATGACTTTCTTACCGATGAGGAACTGCAGCGCATGGAAGAAGACGGCGCCATTGATCCCGCGCTTCTCGAGCGGCTCATGCGGTCGGCTGCCGGGATCGACGGCAACACTTTATCCGAGGAGGACTTCCTTCACATTCTCCTTGGCGACGGTGACGGAAAGGCTGCGGGCGGCAAGGACCTTGATGCGGCCACAACACAGTCTGTGTTGGATGCGCTGCGGCGCCGGCGTGACATGGGCCGTCTCGAGACACAGGCAGAGCGGCATAAGCGAAAGATGCTCGAAAAAAAGTTACGCGACGAGCGGCGTGCCCAGCGAAGGGCGGAAAGGGAAGCTGCAAAAGCCGCGGCCCAGGCTTTGGCCGATGCGAGGGGCGAAGAGAGACCCCCTGGTGAGATTGAGGACACTAAGATCGATGTACAATTGGGCGACCGCGGCACGGATGAAAAGCCGCAGCTACGCGTGCTGCAGCCGCTGGACTTCTCCACGATGTTTGAGCGCGAAAGCTCCACCGACTCGCTCGTTGGGCTTTGGATCCCGCAGCCGCCAGCGCCAACGTCGAAGCGGGGCACTGGCGTGCCAGGGAGTGCCGGAGTGAGTGATCGGCCGCGGCTCCCGTCCCATACCTCGGCAACTCCGCGGCCAAGCGAATGGCGCCTGTGCGTTGAGCCGCGAGAGGCCGAGCCGCAGAGAGACCTGCATGAGTTCTCACCCACACGCCTCGAACTGTTTTACAAAAACCTTCCGAAGGACAAACCCTGTCACACTCGCGCGCCCCTCGCACCGCTGACGGCCATTAACGGCGGGACATATCATCAGTTGCCGTCCATCAGTATGCGCTATGGCGGCGGGATCAATGTGCGGCCACCCCCAGCGATGCAGGGACCGCAGCGGTGCGCACCGGTAAAATTGTTTTCGCTCACCAAAAAGCGAACTCTCGCCGGGGCCATCAAGGAGAGCTTGCGGAGGTATGTGGATGACAAGAACTTTCTTGAGATTCTACAGAAGTCCGATACTACGAACTAAGAAAAAAAAAGACATTAATGTAGTGTGAGAGTATTTTTTGTCTTTTAGTTCTCCTCTTTCCTTCATATTGACTGATTGGTTGCTTGTTTATATATATATATATATATATATATATATATATATATATATATATATGTGTGTATGTATTTGTGTGCTAGGGATGTATGATGAAAGTGAATCTTGTAAAGCCAAATACTTGAGAGGTTAACTGAGTATATTATGTAAATGAATGGTGTGCTGATGCAGTGATGAGTGGAGAATATATATATATATATATATATATATATTGTCCAGTTTGGGTGGGCTTCTATTTTAGTTTTTTTTTTTGTGACATCTATTGCTACTACGACTGCCGATCCTACTACTTTTGATTGGATCGTTTGCACACCATTCATGTAGAATGGTGACGACTGCTATGCAAAGTAAAAAAAAGAAGAAAAAAAAATCTCAACAAGCAATTAAACATTATCAACGATAAGTAAGAAGCGAAACTCACAAGGCCCTGATATAGGAATATCTATTACATACTGCGCATGTTCGCGTTTTCATCTTTTTTTCTCTCACTTTCTCGTCTGCACATGGATAGTTTTCTTTTTTGTTTAAAAAAAGGAAACGAACGGGAAAAATTAAAGGGTAATTGAAAAGCAAAGCAAATCACTACTATATCCGGGAAGAGGCACAGACACAAGAAAAAAAAAAAACAAAAAGAAAGTAGGAGCGGTTATTTGCGTGAAGGCGAAAAAAAACAGCGAAGACGTCAAGAGCTAAAGAGAAATAAAGTGATGTCACGTTTCTATTTTTCTGCGATGCTTGTGCGAACGCTGCTGCTGTTACTTTGCACTGCGATGGCGGCACACGGCAGCGACTCGGAGTCCCCGCCAAGCACCACCACTCTCACCGACGAAAACTTTGACGCACATGTCTTTGCCCCGCGTTCCACGCCTCGCGCGTGGCTCATTTTCTTCTATGCTCCATGGTGCGGACACTGCAAGACGATGCTTCCGCTCTTTTTCAATGTCAGCCAGCTGCTGGATGCCGGCTCCGTCCCGCACGCAAAGTTTGGCGTAGTCGACGCGGTGCGCCACAAGGCACTCGCGCATCGCTTTAACGTCCACGAGTACCCAACATTTGTGTACACCACTGGCAAAGCCAAGCGGTGGAGTCGATTTCAAGGCGCTTCGAACGCGTTAAGTTTTGCACAGTTCGCCACGTACCTGCAGCGTGGCGTGGAGGCCGGCAGCTTTGCGGATGTGTTGACGGACCCGCAAGTCTTTGCGGGGGTGGAGCAGCAAATGGCGAATGCCCGCGTGCCGATGTATGTGTACGTTCCGCCCCACAGTGCGTCGAGTGCAGTGAGGCAGACAATGGCGGAGAGCCGTGCGGCAGAGAGCGCGAGTCTTATGAACCGCCGGCGCACGGAGTCGCGCGATGCGCTTTGGAATGCCGCCATTGATGCCGCTGCGTCTATCGGAAACATTCGCTTTGGTGTTCTCTTTGCCGATGACATTCCAACCCGCTGGGAAGAGTTTGCCAGTGCCTCGTACGTCACTGTTGTCCGTGCCGCACAGAACTGTATACGCAACGGAAAAGCCCATGGGCCGCGTGGTGAGGCCCTTGTCGTGCACTCCGATGCCTTTCGCCTCCCACAGTGCTACGGTGGCGTGTGGTTAGACGACAGTGGCGGCCTTCACGCGGAACTTGCGACATTTATTGCGCGCAGTGGATTTCGCGCCGTGGAGCCCGCGGCCCCAGGACTCTTTGCCATTGCCTCCACACAAGATCACTGGTACGTGGCGCTGTTTGTGACACATGGACCAGACGCCTTGGGTGAGGCGGCGGTACTGCCGGTGCTGCGAGAGATTGTGCGGGAACGCAATGCGCGGGAAAGTGACGAGGCGGCAAAGAAGACACAGGCGCGACGCATTACCATTGCACACGCAAATGCCCACACGGACAAACAATGGATCATGCGATATCGCATAGAGGAAAAGGAACTCCCCGCACTCATTGTCGTGGACCCGCGGCGCGACAAAGTCTTCCGCATGCACACACACGTGCCGGGCTTTGAGACAGTAAAGGCAGAGCGGCCATGGCGGCTAGGCGGCAAACAACAAGAAATGATTCGGGACTTTCTTGACGATGTGGAGGCGGGTCGTGTGGAAGGAGAGAAAATGACACTCTTTGGTACAATCGCGGACTATCTCGCGTTGCTGCCGGGTATGGAGTTTGTGTACAGTACGCTCGGATACCAAGATGCCCTGTTCGTGACACTGACGCTTGGCGTTGCGTTCTCTGTGTCTCTTCTTATTTTTGTGATTTGCGTCGAGCCGGCGATGGAGCGCCGCATGGAAGCGGAGGGAAACCAAAAGAAATCGGAATAAACGAATTTGCGACAATAATGAAGGAATGACAACAAGGAACAAGAAAGCAAAACAACAACAACAACAACAAAAAAAGAGAGAGCAAACCCCACCACTACAACACAGTGAAATGCATTTCCAAGTGCCGTTGTTGTCTAAGAAACAGTACAAAAGAAAACAATAGGGCGACAGTGGGAAGGTTGCTGTCATTGGCCTTTAGTTTTTACTATCATTATTATCAAAACTTGATACAGACAGTCACATTTTATAATGATGGGAGATGAAGGAGAGCATCTCCGGGATGAAAGATGCACCGGTTTTACATCATCTCTCTTGCGATGCAGTGCGCAAAGTAATCAAATGAAAAAAACAAAAAAAAAACAAACAAACAAAAAAAAAGAAGGTGCGCATGCTCATATGTGTGCAAGTGTATATATATATATATATATATGAATTTTTCCGCTCTCTTATTATTATTTCTCTATCTGTCTCTCTATTTTTTTTTTTTAAACAGATTAATAAGGGAACACGAAGAGTGTGGAAACGCTCTTTTCTATTCGTTGCAAAAGGTAAGAAAAGGCAAACAAATCGAGGCGATTAAGTATTTATATACAGTTATATATATATACACATACAATAGCGCACAATATCAAGAGAAGTTGGACAGACAGTCGCCAACAACAACAATAACAAAACAGAGTGCAATCAAAACACTGAAAACTGGTACATGTTGCGTCGTTCGTGGCTGTTTCTATGTGTTCCATCGTTATCTGATGTGTACACAAAGAATTTCACCGTCAGTGACCGTGCGTGGCGACGAATTAGTCAAATGAATGCGCAGGAGGGCATTCCCAACGACCGCCGCTTTTTGCGCCTCGCCATTGACTCCGGTGGCTGCCATGGCTATGTGTACAAATTTGCATTTGAGGAGAATGACGCGATTGTGCCTGACGAGGATGTCATTATCGCAGAGTCGGAAGTGGTGAATACCGCCACGCAGCCGTCTCCGCGTATTGTTGTGGACAAACTTTCTGTTGCGAAACTCGAGGCCGCGACTGTAGATTTTCACTCGGAGCTGAAAGGATCGGCATTTGTTGTCGTAGGAAACGAACTTGTGGACCACACCTGCGCTTGCGCCATGTCTTTTTCCATGCGGAAAGGGAAAGCAAAGAAGTTGACATAAATGTGTTGCCGGCATTCGATGAATGAAAGATCGCCGCGTTTGACATTTGGAGTCGGAGGGCAAAGGGGCTTTGCATCACAGTTGCATGGAAAAAAAGATTTTTTTTTTTTCATTTTTTTTTTTTTCTTCTATCCAATACGGTTGGAGTGCATATGCTGTTACACCTACGTCTATCTGTCTCTCTTTCTCTCTCTCTCTCTCTCTCTATATATATATATATATATATATATATAATATGAGATGAAGTTGTTTGTAATTATTATTATTATTATTTTATGTTTTCTTTGGCTTAAAAATTTTTTTTTCTTTTTGATTTTCTTTTGAAACACAAAGGGGATCTTTAGTCTTGTGAGGAAACATCGATAAGAGTCGAAGAGGTCATGTCCGTTAGTTTTTCGACTCTCGTGCAACGGGCGCGCCCAGCATCGAATCATGCAATGTCGCAAACTCTGCAAGGCGTCATTGCGAAAATACCACCGACCAATGTGAGCGCTCTCTCTAATGGTGTGCGTGTGGCCTGTGAGGAGAACCCAGTCGCGAAGATGGCGACTGTTGGTGTGTGGCTGGACGCTGGTACACGCAACGAGCATGCCCAGTACGCTGGCACAGCTCGTGTGCTGCAAAAGTGTGGCTTCCTCGGCACAACGAACCAGAACGGTCAACAACTCGCCAAGGCCATTGACGAGATTGGCGGACAGCTGACTGCGCAGGTGGGTCGCGAGCACACGCACCTGTACATGCGAGTTGCAAAGGAGAACACAGACAAGGCGATTGGTCTTCTCGCGGATGTGGTGCGCAACGCACGGCTCCAAGAGGAGGATGTAAAGCTGGCCAAGCAGGCGGTGCAAAAGGAGCAAAGCCTTTTCGAGGAGCGCCCGGATGACGTGTGTATGGACAATCTCTACCGCTGCGCCTTTGATAGCACGACACAAGGGATCGGCACACCGCTATTCGGCACCGAAACGGGAACGTCAAGGATTGGTGTGGAGCAGTTGCATGCGTACCGCAGCTTAAATGTGCAAGGGAGCCGCGTTGTGGTGGTCGGCACCGGGGCTGTGGACCACAAGGCGCTTGAGAAATCCGCGGAGCGTTACTTTAGCGATTTGACCAAAGGATCCGTGAGCAGCGAGACGCGGCAAGAGCCACGTTTTGTGGGCGGGGAGTACAAACTTTGGAATCTCCGCTACAAGACGACTCACATTGCGTGGGGCTTTGAGACATGTGGTGCGGACTGCGAGGACTCTCTGCCGCTCGCGCTTGCGTGTGAGATTCCCGGACCCTTTCACCGCTCGCAGCACGAGCTCGGCCAGCACGCCATGCACCGCGTCCTGAAGACATTCTCCTCGCTCGACCACAGCACCCCAACCAACACACACTTCAACGAAAAGTGCATTGAGATTGCGAATCCTTTTCTGCATCAGTACAAGGACACAGGGCTGTGTGGAATGTATGTCGTCGGTCGCCCAGCGCAGGCCGGTCCCGGCGACGGCGGTGCCATGATTGAGGTGTTCCAGTACACAATGGCCGAGTGGTGCCGTATTTGCCAAAAGATGCTTCACCAGAACGAGCTGGACCAGGCGAAGGTAAACCTCAAGGCCCAGACACTGTTCAACATGGACGGTGGCGCAAACTCCGCAGAGGACATTGGCCGACAGGTGCTGCACTACGGCCGTCGCATTCCCGTGGAGGAGATGTACACTCGCATCGATGACGTGACGCCGACAAATGTGCAAGAGGTCCTGCAGCACTACTTCTACGGCAGGAAGCCGGTGTACAGCTATCTCGGGTACTGTACAAACATCCCAGGGTATGACTGGACCCAGCACTGGACATACAAGTACTGGTACTAGTAACTGGAAGACTTTTGAATGAAGAAAAATGATCCTATCATTAGTATTATTTATTATTATCATTCTTCTTATTATTATTATTTTGTTTATCTCCAGCTTTTTTCGTTATTGCTTCTCTTACGATGTTTTTGATCTAATTTTTTACTTTTTAGTTTTCTTCTTCTTATCAAAGAAGAAGAAACATTACGAAAAAAAAAAAAAAAGTTAAAACAACGACAACAACAAGAAGAAAAAAGAGTGCGAATAAGGAGAAAACTGATGATGAACAAAGAGAAGTTACGAGTAGGAATATACGCAGAAATATATATATATATATATATATATATATATATGTATATGTTTCTGAATGTGGTGGTGGGGTGAAGTAGCTTCCCCCGATGGGTGGTTTTTTTTTTTTACACTAAAACAAAAAAAAACAAAAACAAAAAAAAATAAGAAAAAAAAAGTTGAAGAAAAAGAATAGCAATGCAACAAAGGGAACTGTATGAAAATGAAGGGCATGGGTTCAGCAATGACATGAAGGTACTGTTTTGGGGCTTTATGTTTTTTCTTTTTCTTTAATTCTAAAAAAAAAAAAAATTGTGAGTTTGGGTGGGTGATGTAGGCGTGTTGGTGTGCATTGTGTGTTATGAGAAACTGGCCGTCACTGCATTAGGGATTTTATGGGAAAACTTTTAGTTTTTCTTCTTTTTATTATGTGGCCATGACGGTAGGCACACAGTGTAGTAGGAGGCGAAGGAATACAATGGTGAGAGAGAAAGAAAGAAAGAAAGAAGGACCGATAAACTAAAAGTCGCAGTGCGAGGGACTTCAATACTTTTGTTTTATGCATACTTTATCATATTGTGTCCTACAAGGACAATATCATATTTATCTTTATTGTATTTTTTTTTTTCTTCTCCCCCCTTTTTTTTCTTTTTTTTTTTTATATCTTTATATTTGTTTCTTTTTGACTCTCCACGCTATTTTCTGTGTAGGGTCGAGAAGTCCTTACTGTTTAAGTGTGGTAACCTGATATATACGTATTCTGTATATATCGTTCTGTAACTTCTTTTTGACAAACTTGCCCCACAGTGCGAAGAGGAGCAGAGGAAAGGAACGAGCGGTATCACAAAGCTCAAAGAAAGAGCAAACGAGAGTGAGAGGAAAAAAAAAAAAAAAACAAAACAAACAAAAACAAAACAAAAAGACAGCAGAGAAGGAAAAAAAAAAATAATAATAATAGTCGAACGAAGAAACAGACTTTATTTTTAGTTCAAAATAGTTTTTTATACGTGGGCGGCTGGGCTCACGCTGCATGGATGGATAAACTCAAATCGCATGTGATCCAAAAATTGCGCCGCGAGGGCGTCCAGCGCCTTCAGCCGCGCAGTTCCACCAGCGAGGCGGAGAAGGACAACACGTGTTGGCTCTGCGGTTCCAAAGCAGAGTGGCGATTTAAACTTGCGAGCATGGCGCTCTGTTTCAATTGCATTCGCCTCACCATTAATGTATACGCGCTTCCCTGCATCGACACGCCGGAGCGCAGGAGAAACGATGCCGCCATCATTGCGCGCATTCAGGCGCTGAAGAAAGAGGACGCGGCCGCACAGCCCCTGGCCCAGCGCGGCTCCTCTGATGATCTCGAGATCAAATTGCCACTGAACGCAACTTTTGTGATGGCGCCCTCTGCCATGGGGCACCGCAGTGCCGGTGGAGATCTCAGTGACGGGACGGCGGCCTCACTGCAGTTGACCACTGGAACAGCGGCGAGCACTTTGGATTCGATGTGGGAGTGCTCCAAGTGCAATTATTTCAACCTCGACAAGACGCGTCACTGCGAGGCGTGTAACATGGACAAGTCGCCAACAGTGAGGTGTCTGCACTGCTCCCATGTGTACTCGGTGTCTCCTTTCCGGCTGGGCAAAGAAATGGAGTTGCGGATTTCGGTTTGCTCCAAGTGCCATGAAATGCACGTGCCATGGTACTGCAGCGGCTGCGGCGCCCTCAACGCGATCGACACGGACTCCTGCGAAGCGTGCCAACAGCCCGTCGAGTGGAGCTGTACGCACTGCACGCTTGTGCAGTCGGGGTGCCGCGCCTCTGATGGGCTTCGCGTGTGTGTGACGTGCAGGGGGTACAACACACCACTGGAGGCCTTGTGGCCGCTCTGCACCGCGGCGGCAGCTGTGGCAGAAGAAGGGGAGAATGAGAAGATATTATATGAGGTGAGTGAGGCAGAGACACAAATAGAAAGAGCCAGACAGGAGGAGTTGCTTTTGGCTCGCGAGCGGCTGCAGGAACGCGTGCGCAGGCTTGGCTCGAACGGAAAGAATACACAGGTACCGGATGGGAATTGTCTCTTTCGCGCACTCGCGAATCAGTTGTTTGCCACCCCCGGGATTCACGCGCTCGTCCGCCGCCTCATCGTTTGTTACATGTCGTTGCACCGCGATGATTATAGCATTCTCTTCGACGGTGATGAGGAGTGGCGCGGGTATTTGGAGAATATGCTGAAACCTGGATATTGGGGCGACGAGCTTTGCCTCAACGCGGCGGCACGATTGTTCTCCGTGAACATTCACGTCATCACGAGCGACGAGAAGCGGTGGCACATTCTTTTTCAACACAGGGATCTCAGCGACTCACACAATGAGCGCTCGTTCTCCGATAAGAAAGGAAATGGGAATATCTCTGAAATCGAATTGGCGCCTCCGATTTATGCGCCCTCTCTTTTCCTGCTCTACCACGCCCCTGTGCACTACGACGACTTATCGCCAACCAAAGTAAGTCCAGCTGTGGTCCCTGTCAGCGAATTTATTGAGAGCCGCCTGCGCGCCATGTACGTGCAACTTTCGAGGGACACTCCCGTTTATGTGCCGCGCTTGCCGATGATGCCGAGGCCGACTCAACTGACACAACCACAACCGCAACCACAACCACAACCACAACCACAACCACAACCGCAACCACAACCACAGAGGGCGCCAGCGATTGCACCACCAGTAGTACCGCCGCTTCTGAGGAAGCAGTCACTCCCAAAAGGCGGAGAAGGGTCGCGAGGAAAAGAGCCAGACAGAGTGGTAAAGCGATAGCAAGCAACAGGGAAGCTGAGCTCTGGGACACTGGGAGGAGCGCAGTGACTTGAATTAGGAAGAACGGTATCTATGTATATCTCTATCTCTCTCTACATATCTATTTCTCTCTAGATATTTATATATATTTATAAATGCTTATGTGTCTGTGTGTTTTTTAGTTCTTAGGAGGAAGAAATTGGCTGAGGGATGATCAGAGGAAAGCGAAGGAAGTCAAAAAAAAAAACAAAAGTGTTACAGCTATGGCAAAGGATATCTGTCTCTCTCACACTCGATTACACTTTTCCTCCTTTCTTTTGCCTTTAGTTTTTTTTTTTTTCGTGTGGTGGAAGAGGGAGGGAGGGAGGTGAATTCGAAAAAGGACCCGCATTTTGGTGCGGGGCTATTTGTGTATAGGGAAAAGAGCTCCCAGGTGCGTAGTATTCTCCCCAATTTGCAATAATGTTGTTCAGCTTTATTATTGCTATTGCTTTAAGTACAGTTTTTTTTTTTTTGTCATGTGATACAAAAAAAAAAATCAAATAAAGTAGAAAAGATAAAAAAAAAAAATACACAAAATGGAAAAATATTACGCAATGAAAATATATAGTAAAAATAAAACAAAACAAGAAAACAAACGTGGAAATAAAAATGAAAGAGCGAACAAGAAGAGAAAGTTAATAAAAGAGGAAGAGTGTGATGGATACTTTGTATTTTCAACAGTGGATACTGTTCTTGCCGGTTTAGTACTAGTAAATGCTGAATCACACAAAAAAGCAAATAAAAACAAATAAAGATAAAGTACAACCCAAAATGGACGGTGAAGAGAAGAAATTAGAAAAAAATAATAATTGAATTCTGCAATGCTATCAGCGAATGCGAGGTAATTCAGAAAAAAAAAAACTGAGTTTTTGATTACTGTTTGTTCTCAAACTGTTTTTTTTCTTTTTCTTTTTCTTTTTCTGAGAGTGTTGCTTTCACTCCGTCAACTGATATCGATACTCCAATTCTCTTTAGGCGATCTTTGTGTGGCTTCGTTTTTTTTTTTTTTTTCGTGTGCATTCTTATCTTTTTGATTTTTTTTTTTTGACGTTCTACTTGTAGATGGTACTCGTGGAAAAGCCTTTTTTTGTCATATATATATATATATATATATGCATATATGTATGTATCTATTCAATTCTTTTGATTTTATTCGCTTTTTTTTTTCAGCGATGTTTTGAGTATGATCATAAATGTTTGTATTTTTGTAGTGATATTCCATTGCTTTGCTATCAACTTCTTCTTTTCTTTTAAACCAAAAGAAAGAAGGAAGGGCCAAGCCGCATCAAACGATAGATTAATAATAGTGATTGTGTCTTAGTATGCCTTTTCAATAATTCCTCTTCTTTTCCCTCATTATATATATATATATATGTATTCTATGTCTTCTTTACTATTGTATGCATACTTACGGATATAAGAGAGAGAGGGATTGATAGAAGGATGTACAGGGGGGACTATGTCCCGCCAACGCAGCGTGGCGTTCTGTACTTCTCCTCCGTCCCGCGTGACATGCGCCCGCAAGAAGTTCGTGCGCACTTCTCACACTTTGGCGAAATTGTGCGGCACAAATTTGTTCCATTCCGCAAAAAGGAGCGTCGCCCTGGTGGCCCACTGCTTCCGCTGCAGTTCCAGTGCGGGCACATGGAATTCGCGCGCGCGGAGGATGCGCAGAGCGCGGCGGTGGCAATGAACGCGACCCCCGTGGACTGCAAGCGGCGGCGAAAGTGCTTTGGACAGCTGTGGACCGTAAAGTTCCTCGAGGACTTCACGTGGGACTCTTTGCTCGAGGAGCGCGAGGAGCGCACGAGATCGCGGCGGGCCCGCGAGACAGAGGCCCGCGGGGCGGAGAGGGCAATGAATGAGGCGTTCCGCGCCGCGGTGATGGCACAGCGCGGGGCGAAGAGAGTGAGGGCGGAGGCGGCAGAGGAGAGGAGTGGTGTGCACAAGAGGACAAGGAAGGAGAAAGAGCCGAATAAGGCGAAGGGGACGTCAATGGGAGAGAAAAGTAAAGTGAAGAAGACAGCAGCTCGGAAGGAGAAGGAGTAATCACAGAGGAAAGGAGTCTCTGTGTGTGTGTGTGTGTGTGGAGTGTGGGGATCGATTCTTGCCAAAGAGTGGTATTCACTATACATTACTACCAAAATTTGGTCTTCTTGTTGCTTTTTTTTTTATTGTAAAAACTAACAACAACTTATTCTTACCTATACATATATATATATATATATATATGTATATGATGTGCATGTAGTTACTTATTTTTTCTGTATGTACATATATCTGTCTAATTCTATATACGCCTTTTACGGAAAATAAAATATTATTATTATTCTTATTTTCATCTTTTTACTCACAACAAACCATTGTTTGTCGTGTTAACCGGAAAGGCAAGTCAAAGAGACTTTTATTCATTCTTCAGAATCTACACGCACCACCTCCGCGTGCACAGACAAGGAAGAAAGTAAAAACAAACAAACAAAAAAACAAACAAACAAAAAACAAATAAGTGAACAAAGCGAAAAATAATAAGAAGAATAGCAAAGGGAAGACTTACTAATACATTAGGTAAGCAAATACATCTGGTGTTTTTGCATCTTGTCTCTCGTCAACAACCTGCTGCGTTTTCGTCTCCGATTAAGCGTTCCGCTGGTTCGGCTTAGTTCTTCAACATTTTCACACGAGCAAAGAGCGTTTGCAGCACCCACTGTACATACCGCTCGCGCATACGTTGCCATGTCTCGCAGTGACAAAAAGAAAGGTGTACCTCCCGGCCCCGGTGGCGCCGCCGCTGTGGACCTCAATACATTGGAGTTTCCAACTTTTTGGAAGTCACGTACCGATCTCTTTGAAGAGCTTTACGCGGCACAACAGGCCAAATACGCAGGACAGCAGGCGCCTATTGTTGTAACGCTTCCGGACGGGAAGAAGATGGAGGCAATGAGCTGGACAACCTCTCCGATGGATATTGCGAAACGCATCTCAAACTCTCTCCCCGATAAAGTTATTGTTGCCCGGGTGAATGGTGAGTTGTGGGATCTCTTGCGGCCTTTTGAAGGGGACGCGACGCTCGATTTGCTCGAATGGGAAGAGGAAGAGGCACGACGTGTCTTCTGGCACAGTGCCTCGCACATATTGGGTTATGGCCTCGAGCGGTTTCTCCACGCGAAAGTCTCTGTTGGCCCTGCGCTCGAGGAAGGCGGTTTCTTTTATGAAGGCGAGACAAGCCGCGCTATATCTGAGGCCGACTACGCCTCAATTGAGGCGGCGATGAATGAATTGGTGAAACAAAAGATGCCGTACCAGCGCCTGAACGTATCCAAAGCGGATGCCCTGCGTATTTTTGGTTACACGGAGTTTAAGAGCAAGATCCTCTCGACCAAGGTGCCTGATGACGGCTATTGCACTGTGTATCGCTGCGGTAATTTTATTGATCCTTGCCGCGGTCCACATATCCCTGACACAGGGCGCGTGAAAGCCGTTGCTGTGACAAAGAACTCCTCTTCTTACTTTGAGGGAAAAGCGGAGAATGCGGTGCTTCAGCGCCTCTATGGTATTGCTTTTCCGAAACAGGCCATGCTGACCGAGTGGAAGACATTACAAGAGGAGGCCGCAAAGCGTGATCACCGCATGATTGGTAGGCAGCAACAACTCTTTGGTTTTAACGAAGTTTCGCCTGGCAGTGCATTCTGGCTTCCACATGGTGCCCGTATTTACAATGCATTGATCGAATTTCAGCGAAAGCAATACCGACGTCGAGGGTTTGAAGAAGTGGTTTCGCCCAACATGTATTCTTCGCGTCTCTGGATGGTCTCTGGCCACTGGGACAAGTACTCCGAAAGTATGTTCCGCACAGTTGTGGAAAAGGAGGATTACGGATTGAAACCAATGAACTGTCCCGGGCACTGTATCATGTTTGCAATGCAACCGCACTCGTACAAGGAGCTTCCCATTCGCTACGCGGACTTTGGTGTGTTGCACCGCAATGAACTCAGTGGAGCGCTTACCGGACTTACGCGTGTGCGTCGCTTTCAGCAGGACGATGCACACATCTTCTGCCGCATGGATCAAGTACAGGAGGAGATTGAATCCGCCCTTTGCTTTCTTAAAGATGTGAACGACGTTTTGGGTTTCAATTTCAACCTGAACTTATCCACGCGACCTCCGAACAAGCTTGGCACGGAGGAGATGTGGGATGAGGCCGAGACATGTCTCCGCCGTGCGCTGAACTGTTTCTGCGGAATCCCCGAGACTCTTCCCGACCCGACACGCGATGGCGAAAGCTTTTCTTTTGACGGGACAAAGGAAAGCATAAAGAAACTCCGAATCCTGATGAAGAAACGCGCTTCCAGTACAGACCCGGAGGAGTGGAAGGCTCCATCGTTCGCCGGGGCATGGGAAGAAAACGCTGGTGATGGGGCTTTCTATGGACCAAAGATTGATATTATCATTGACGATGCGCTGCAACGTCGCCATCAGTGCGCAACGGTTCAGTTGGACTTTAATCTTCCGCAGCGTTTTGGGCTGAAGTACACACTCCCCGGCACCGAAGCAAAGGAAGAAGCAAAGGAAGAAGAAACAAAGGAAGAAGTCACAGAGCGTCATGTGGACCCACAGACGGATGCAGCGGCTGAGCCCCTCTCGTCTTACGAAAAGGCATGTCGCGATCTTTGCATTGATCGCCGCCTGGATTCCAATCAAGCGCGCCCTGTTATGATTCACCGCGCCATATTCGGTTCACTCGAGCGCTGCATTGCAATTCTCTGTGAGCACTATGGCGGACAGTGGCCATTTTGGCTCAGCCCACGCCAAGTGATTGTGATTCCCGTTTCGCAGGTCAACGCGGAGTATGCGACGGAGGTGCGGAATGTGTTATACGCGGAAGGCTTTTACGCCGATGTCGACAATGGTGCGGCGACATTGGACAAGAAGATTCGAAATGCGGAGCTCTCACGGTATAATTTTATTTTTGTCGTTGGACAGGAAGAGGCGGAGAACAGAACGGTGAACATTCGCACACGTGACAACCGCAGGCATGGAACAAGGACTCAGAAGGAGGCACTGCAGTGGCTGCGCGAGCTCGCGGACTCGTACTCGCGTGAGTTCTAAGAGAAAAACCAAAACACACACAACAACAACAAAAAAAGCAAAAAGAAAAAAGAAAAAAGAGAAAAAAAAAAAACGAACACAAGAAAAAATGCCAAATTGAAATGTTGAGCGAGTGGAGTGGAGGGGAGTCGCACACAATCACAAAATAAGCGAAGGAAAAGGAGAGAGAATGGACATGAAATTACAAAGAAAGCACTCTTTCTCTGCAGCCTAAAGTGCAGGTTCAGAGAATGTACGAAAAAAAGGTGAAGTAAAAGAGAGAGGAGACAAATGCAAATGAATATTGACATTCTCATTACCGCCAGCACGAACAACAACAAACAAGCAAAAAAAGAACACAAAAAAAAGAAAAGGAATGAGAGTTCCCTTAACAAGAAAAAAAACAAACAAACAAATAAGACGAAGGTAATAGGAACGAGATTTTCTGAACGCACGGTAGCGAAACGATAACTGCATTGTGCCGAAGAGGAGAAAAGAAAAAAAAAAAGCATAATATAAAAGGGAGATGGTACCATAAAAAAACAAAACAAAACAAAAAAAAAGAAGAGCAACAGCAGCAGAATGGACGACGTAAATAAAATATTTGAAGTCCTTTGGACTGTTTTTTTTTTTTTTTGGGGGGGGGGGTTTTGCTTAATTCATCAGCTGCGCACAGAGACAAATGTGTGCAATGCATGGGAACTCTCTTATGCAGACACACACACACACACACACACTGTCAAGCAAATCCGTTATATATATATATATATATATATATATAAAGAAAAAAAAAAGGAAGCTAATGGGACGAGCAGAGCAGTTGAATGTTCTCTTATTATCAGAAAGAAAAAAAAAAAATAGGGCAATCAAATACAAGGAATTCATAGCGGACATATGTACAGGTTTGTGATGCCGTAACTTTTCTTATTTGGTTTCAAGAGGACGAGAGATGAGATAGTTTTTTACTACAATTTGTATGTGAAAATATATATAAAAAGGTAAAAAAACAAAAACCGTGCGAAAAAAGTTACCTTTCTACCATTTTCTTTTTTATTTTAATTTTTAGAATATCTTTTCTTTTCTATCTCACGCTGCGTGTGTTTTTTTTTTTTTTTGATTTGAATATGGGTTATGCTGTAGACACTGTGACAGGAAATCTTCTACTCGTCAATATGTGGTAGGGGATTCCTGTTACAATGTTTTCTTTTCTTTCGTTTTTTTCTTTATTTGTCTTTTTTGTTTCACAATGCTTAATGGGGTTCTTATTCCATTGAATATTTTTAATGGATCTAAAGTTAAAAGAGAAAAGATGAGTGTCCATATGAAATTTTATTCCATTATAATCTGTTTTTTCTTTCAATGCATTTTGTTTTTTTATCTTTTACAGATTGAGCATTGGGGGCATCAAATAGTTTTTCTTTGTTTTTGTCACTTTCACTGTCTCTTATTTTTTTGATACTTTGATTCTTTCTTTCTTCTCGTAGCTTCTAGGGAGTCAGTGCATAGTTATTCCTAATAAGCACGCAAAACCGGGCGAGAGAGGAGAGGAAAAGCAAAGAACAATAAAAGCATAAACAAACAAACAAACAAAAAAAAAAAAGCAAACGAAACAACAAAAAAATAATTGCAGTCAAACACACACACACACACACACACACGTACAATTGTATATTAGTCCAGTGAAGGTTAACTTTGGTCACAATGGACTGTAACACCGGGGCAGTGCTTGGCCGGCAGTTTGCGGAAAGCGCAATGGCGATGCACAGCGGTGCCGTTTTCTCTCCGACAGGCAATCCCGAGCAGGACGCGCTGATGGGCGATGCTGTGATGAGCCCGCAGCCACCGGGCCTTGCAAACGAGTGGGCACAGCACTTTGCCGCGCACCATCATCACCATTCGCATCATGCGCATCATCATCATGTGGCGATGCAGCGGGAGCAACATCAACAGCGCGAGATGGAAGAGGCGTTTCGTGCAGTGTCTGTCACTGGACCTGCGATGCTGCCGCCACACATGGCTGGTCCAATGATGCCCCGCGTTGGCCTCGGCGGCTTTATGGCAGCCCCGCCACCGGTCATGCCGTGCGGGCCACAAGCTATGGCCCACACAATGCTAAATGCAAACACAATGGCACCCACGAATGCAATGGCGCCTGTAAATACAATGGCACCTGCGACTACTGTGGAGACTGCGAGTATGCCGGCAGGGAGCGGTTGGGCGGAGGAGCTCCGCAGTGCCGAGTGGGCGCAGAACTACGATGATGCACAAGTCTTCCACACGGAAGGCGAGCCGGCGCAGTCGGTGGAGCAAAAATCCCGAGAAAGCGAGTTCTACTTGTTCATGGACAAAATCCACAACCGTGAGCTTTTGATTGATCCGGAGACGGGTCGTGTGGTGTCTGGCCCGGGCCCGGACCCGAATGTGGCGGAGGACACAGAGTATCTGAGGGATTGGGCCGCGGCGGAGGGACTCGGAATGCCGCCAGAGGTCTTTGAGCCACACATTGGCGCCCAACAGGGCACCGCGCACACGGAACCGAGTGACGAGGCACGAATGGAAGATATCAATGGGGAAGAGGATGTCAATGAATGGACGCGAGAGTTTGAGTCGATGATGAAGGAGCAGGATGATTTGCTCAACAAAACAGACTATCCGTTCGAGCCGAACAATCCGTACATGTACCACGACCAGCCAATGGAGGAGGGACGATCTATGCTTGAATTGGGAAACCTCGCAGAGGCCGCGCTTGCGTTTGAGGCGGTGTGCCAGAAGGAGCCCAAAAGCATAGAGCCATGGCGTATGCTTGGGAAAACGCAGGCGGAGAATGAAAAGGATTCACTTGCCATCATCGCACTTAACAACGCGCGCGAGCTCAATCCAAAGGATATCGCCGTACACGCTGCGCTCGCTGTGTCACATACGAACGAGCACAATGTGCAACCCGCACTAAAGTCACTGCGTGCGTGGCTGCTCTCACACCCGCAGTATGAACATTTGGGTAGTGTTTCGCTGCAGGATCCCGGCGATGAGCCGATTGATATAACCCGAGAGGAATATTACCCTGCCGCGCCGAGTGAATACGGCGAGTGTAGCACACTCTTCAACGCGGCACTTGAGATGAACCCGACGGACCCGGATCTTCACGCGAATCTCGGGGTATTGTATAATCTCTCCCAAAACTTTGACATGGCCGTGGTGAGCCTTCGCCGCGCTGTGGAGCTGTCCCCAAATAGCGCAGATCTGTGGAATAAACTCGGCGCAACACTCGCGAATAATAACTGCCCCCAAGAAGCACTGGTCGCATACAACAGAGCCATTGATATCAATCCTGGATACGTGCGCGTCATGTATAACATGGCTATCGCATATTCCAATATGTTGGAGCACCGGCTTGCGGCAAAGCAAATCACTCGGGCTATTGCTGTGCAGGAGGGAAGAACACAGCCGCAAGGAGAGGGCTCGCGAAATGCAACACGCAGCATGTGGGATCTCCTTCGCATGGCTTTGAATATCATGAATCGCACGGATCTTGTTGAGCTTACGTGGAAACAAGAGATTGGCCCATTCCTCAAGGAGTTTGGTCTTGAGGAATTAATGCTGTGAAATTAAAAAAAAAAAAAAAGAAATCTGTTGGTTGAGGTGAAAGGGAAAACCAAAGAAGAAAACCTATCCATACGGAGAAGGAGAAGTTTAAAAAGAACTGGTGGAGTGGGATGGCGGGAAAAGATGGAATTGGAAATAATTAGGTTAAGTGCAGTGATTAGGAAAAAAAAAAAAACGAACGAGGGCAACAATAACGACCACAAATAAAAAAAAAAAAGAAAACACACAATTTGAATAATAAAAAAAAAAAGAAATAAAAGACTGAAGGTTGACAAAAAGTGTCATGTATACAAAGGATTACTACTACATGGGAAAAACGAGAGGAGTTTGAGATGTGCACTTTTGATCTTTTATTAAATTTCTTTTTTTTTTTTTTGTGTGGGGGGGGAAAGGGTCCCGCTCTGTTGCTTTATCTCAATGATTCAACGACAAGCTGTTTACTTTTTTTTTTTTTTTTGGTCTTCCGTCACGACAGTTTGTCTTCTCAATAAAACTGCATTCCCTCTCTTCCAATCGCTTATATTTTTGAAATTTCTTTCTATTCAACTTTTGTGTATGTCTGTTTATGTGTGTTCTTTTTTCTCCCACTATTGTTGTATGGCCTCTTTGTTCTTTTTCTATTCTTTTTTTTTTTTCCTTTTATCTTTGCAAACGCCAGAGGAACCAGAAGGCACCGCTCGCAACAGACACACCCGCACAAAATGGGAAAGACTGTCCTCACCTGCCGTAAGGGTAATGG
>JASANW010001259.1:0-35902 GCA_030849725.1 Trypanosoma boissoni
ATGATAGCGTAGTTAGGATAGGATTCACAGACTTTTGGATACGTGGATAACGTGTTACAAAGGAGCACAAAAAAAAATGTTAGTCTGAGAATTGTTACATACAGTAAAGCACAAACAAAAAAAAATACACCTTATTTGCTTTTCACGTAATAGAGAAAACACAAGTGAAGAATTATGATATAAAGTTGTGCAAGCAGCGACAGCTTTAAATGAAAAGACTCAACATAAACGATATATATATATATATACATATATAGGTGAACATGTAAACAGGGCCATTAAAGTGTCCCCCCCCCAAAAAAAGGAATAATGAAACCCATGACGATCTCCACCACATCATGGAGATCAAAGAGCGACATGATGTACCCATTCGAGCTTTATCTAATCCAAGTCCACCATATTTATGAATCAAAGAGTATGTTCAAAAAGTCATTGTAGCCAAAACCAAAGAGAACATTTAAAAAGTAATAATGTCATGCAGTGCACACAGATTGCAGGAACTCTATTAGAGGTTTAGAAAACCAATGCGCTTGCTCATGCGAGCCTAAAATCAATATGTAACAGAATAACTGAATGCTGTGCAGAGCACCATCTCCATTCGAAAAAAAAAAAGCTAAGTATTTGCAAACATTGGCAGAAACAATTTACGCGCAGTCCTACCCTATTTACGAAGGTCTACAAGGGGTTCGACACACACACATACACACACTACCATTGATGATTTTACAAACCTAACGTCCTGCACAAGTTCTAGATAATTACAATAAAGGGTAATTCAACATGTCAACCCGATATACAATGCTAGGCTCAAACTGTTCGTTAAACGTATCAGACATAACTTGATACATACAATATATCACGAGTGAGAGTAATAATAAGTATTTTCTACCCGATTGTAAAAGTTGTGGTTATATAAACCGAGTCCAATATATGTCTCCCCATTCTCTTATAATTCATTATTGCTGCACTTCTCTTATAAAAGAGTAGATAAATTGGTTTCTCTAGCCAAAAGTAGAAATTAAAATCAGCTTATATATATATCAAAATAGTGTCCAGCTTGTAGTTAAAGTGTTACATTTTATCTTTGTACGTCATCTTTTCTATGATAATTTTTTTTTTACAGTAAAGAAGAGGTGCCACCATGTTAGATTCTGCATTACTTAAAACAAAATAGTAAATTTTAATGTTTTTTCGGTGATTTTTTTTTCTTTCATCATCGCTTTGTATCTATATTTATTTTAGTTGTAAAATGGATACTGCAAAAGTCGAAACAAGTATTTTGGGATTATACTGTTCTTTAGTGGGAGTTAACTTTTTACAAATTCTGCGATTATTAGTACAGTTTACGATGTGAGGTGGAATCCTGGCCGATAATTTAAAGAGAAATAATATTAAAAACTAAACTTTTTATTACATTGCTGCTCTACTGATTATGCTAAGCTTTTTGTACCCGATATAGGTTTTTTTTTGTTTTGCAAACTTTATCCGTTATAAAGTGAGAAGTTTTTTTTAATAATACAGGTAACAAGACCAGTGATGTTTCACCCACATTGCAGTGCACATTGACGGCGAAAATAACGGAGATGCAATTGGACTTCCCGTGCCCGTATTTATAGTAGTACTGTGGACTGGCACAGAAGTGAGGTGGTAAGTTTCCCTCGCTTTGCTTTCATTTCAGGAGATCGCGCACACTCTAGTGGTATGTTTAATTCAGCGACACATGCTGTCCGCGATCTCGCGGATAGATTTTTGCCACGCATAAACCCAAAAACAGGCATGGTAGGCTGCAAGGGGTTGATATATGCATGCTGGTCTTTTCTCTTTGTCTTTGCCACGTTTTAGACTAATTTTTCTCTCTTTGAGAGAACACAGAGAAGGGGTTTCGTCGTACAGACCCTTGTGCTACCCCTCTACTATTGTACGCGGGACATGGCTCCCAGACAATATTCCCGAATAGAAGGAAAAAGAGGCTCTTTTTTTTTTTTTTTTTTGTTTTTCCTAGTGCATTTTCCTATAAGGGTGTGCAGGGCCATCGAGCAGCACCGAAGCGCAACCCATTGATACCAAGTGAAAATGTGCTCAAATAGCTAATATTTTGATACCATCTCTATTTTGAGAGAGGCGCTGGTGAAGTCTAATAACTGTACAACTGGCGACCTCCCCGATTAGGCATCCCCGAGCTGGGCGCAAGGGTGTCCTACTCGCCTTCACTAGATCCATGTCTTCGGCGCTTCCTGTAGACGCCAGTATTCGAGAGCGAAGTGAGGTTCTCTCCCTGGTGTGCATCATGTGTTGCGTAGGGGTGAGGGTGGATTTGACATCCGTTCGCATTGCTAGGAATCCCGGTGGTAGACAAGACCGCTTGAATATTGGAAGTAATTGGGCCAGCGCCTTACTATAGCACGACACCCTGGTAAAAAATAACTGTCATTGGGTATATCGGTCGTGAGTTAACTCTTTTCCTATTCAAAGGGTGCCGATATTTCACAATTGTGGTTTGTGTGAGTAGTACTCCGCTGAGTGCTACCCACTAGTTCTGGGGGTATTGAAGGACGCGTCGCGTGGGTATGCCACTATTCTTGAGAGGGGAAGTAGATCGAAGCTTTACTCAATGGGGTATACGCATGTTGGGTAACGTAAAAAAATGAATTTTGGACAGTTATTCACAAACTTGGTTGTCAAACCTTTTTTTTTAAAGTCAAGCTCCAGGTAAAATATGGGTAACCCATATTTTGTTGCTCTAGCGTATTCTTTTCTTCTGACCTTAAGTCTCCGGATGTTATTTTTTTTTCATTGTTTATATGAAGGAAGTATTTAAAGGCGTACTTCTTTTTATTATCATTGACTTGTTTTGTGCGAGTCAACGGATGGTTGACTGTTTATTTAGTTATCGGGCTTCATATCATAGTGTTTTTAACACCTGAGACAAATGCAAAAAGTGTATGAAAGTAGTAACGGTGTAGAAACTGATGTAGTGCATGAGGTGTCTTTGTTTATTGCCTCTGCTATGATGGTAATGCAAGAACTTCTGTTGAGTTAATATAATGAAAATAAACTATTATTAATTGTTTTGTTCTTTGACATCACGCTTTACTTTTTTTTTTTTAATACGATCTGATGTGGATGGGACTTGTTGGGTAGATTGCAAATGGTAGAATCTTTGTGCTCAGTTGCAGATGAGTATAGGCAAATATGCAGTACTTTAGGGGTGAGAATTGTTCTAGAGCTGGAGGCGGCGTTAACGAAAAATCCTACTGAAGTTGATCTTTCTCTTTTGTACTTTCCTCCATTATCTCTGGAAGCGCTAGTGGAGCTTCTTGTACGGCGCACCGAAATTAAAAAGATAAATCTTACGGGATTAAACGCAACGTCTTCCATTTTGGTTCGTATTTTTGGATCACTTCGAAATAGTTGTGTTACTGAGCTTATTATGAAAAATGTCATTCTGGATTTGTCTGCGGGTGAAGCATTGAAAAAACTATGTAGTGAATCGAAAAATCTCGTTTCCGTTGATATTTCGGGTTCAATGCTTCCTGAACATTTATCCTTTGCTATAAACACCTGTGTAGAAGTAAATATGCTTTCTGCAGAAGCAAAAGTGAAAAAAATTGTTAAAGCGGTGGGATCAGAGGCACCTAAAATATATAGACTTAGTCTAGAATCGTGGACTGCGTGTAATTCATCAAAGTTTGGAAGGCACTTGGTAAAACTTAAACAAACTGTACCACTTCGAGAAACTATACAACGGGTGATTGATAGTCAAGTAATGTACAGTGACGGGGATTTTTCTCCAGAGAAAGCTTTGGAAGCGTCAGATTTTGTATGGGTTAGAGTGAGCAGTCTTATTCAGGATGTAGGAAAACGTGAGTCATGTTGCGTTGGTGGACGTCCTCTTTTTTTTTCAGTAATCAACGATACGCGTAACTTTTGTGCTGCACTTAACTTAGTGCAGCAAGTGGATTATCTTAGGAGACACATTTGTGCGCGAAGCCTTGCAGAAGTAGGAATTTTTGTATTTCGTTTCTTCGAAAATGAAACCTCAATGGAAGTTGTTGTTGATGATCGTATACCCTGCATAAAACAAGATGATGTATTTTTTCCAGCTGGTATTCATCATGCACATAATAGTGGAGACTTTTGGGGCTGCCTTGTGGAAAAAGCTTTTGCAAAGTTGCACGGTGGATATAAAAATATAGCTGATATTGAGTTTGGTTCTGCGCTTTCTCAGTTGACTGGTGGGGTTTGCTTTGAAGCAGACTGGAAAAAATTAAGAGCACATTTTGACGAGGTGTCAATGTTTAAAATTCTTCGGAATATGGTGAGCGGGAAAAAAGTCCTTGCATCTCTTCCCGTTCCACCAAACGAGATGATTTCTCGATCTATGGAAGAATATGGTATTTCTCCCCATAGATCTTATGTCATAACAGGTGCTGAAGCCTTTAGAGATGAGAAACCGTATCCCTTGCTAGCTGTACAAATTTCTTCACCGACCGAGACACGCTTTGTAAATTCCTTTAGGGAATCGAAAAATATCGATAGTGTATTGTTTTTTCCTAGGTATTGGGTTAGATTTCATGATTATGTTACGCACTTTAATAAACTTTGCTTGCTTTATTGGCCACATAGCGATCCACTGTCTAATCTCAAAAATGTTCTCGAGCATCCCTGTCACTGCACGGGAGGCCCTGATACTTCTTCGTCTTTTGCCACGAACCCTTCTTTCCTTCTGGAGAGTCCATCAAAAATGTCTTCAGAAGTAATGCTAGTATTGCGGAAAACAAACCCTAACTTTGAGAGTTGGATTCAGATTTACATTCACAAAGGAAGCTCTGAGGAAGGCGATGCTGCGCGACGCTATGATATTTCCCCTAATAATAAAATATTTTCGACTGCAAAGTCTTATGGAAGTGAGGTGGCTCTGCTCTTTTCTTTTGGGCCAAATGAGCGCCTGCAGGTTACGCTCTCCGCATTTCCAAAATGTCAATGCACCTTAATTGTGACATCTTTGGATCCATGTCGGCTGGTTCCTCTTCTTCCTTTATATGAATGTACTCGTAATGGCAGGTGGAAAAAAGATTCTATGGAAAAGGACTCATTGATTCTTTTGAACAAAAATAAAGGAAGTGTCGAGCAAATAGTTGTTAGTATTTCCCAAGAACCTGTAAATAATCGGACCGCGGCAATAGGGGTGGAGGTAGTAATTGAAGATGTAAATTCGTTGGATCCGGTACAAAGGATTTTTTTTTCTGAGTTTAAAACAGACATTGTTGTGGTTTTTCGTTTTGCATTTCAATTGCTACCAAATGAGACTGTAAAGATTACTCCATTAACCAGGAACAACCTTATTGATATACCCTTTTCCTTAAGTGTTTTTTCTCGGCTCCCACTACACATTCACCGCGATATTTGTTAAAATGTACATATGATAGAAAAACAATAAAAGCGATAATTTGCATTAAGAAGAAAAATGCATTTTTCTTTTATATATGCATATGTAAGTATACTTCTGTATCTGTGAATGCGTGCTCTTTTATTTATCTTTATATATGTGTATACTCTTTGAAGGGTCAAGCAAGGGGTAGATTTGACATTTTACAATGTCCTACCAACGACGTATCAAAAAAACATCAAGGCTTGGTACATGGATAGCTCTTGGGCGAGACAATATGGTGCGTTTAACCGATTTCGATGACCTGGCTTGGGAATTAGAATTAGGATTAAATAACTACAAGGTTTCATATTGCTGTTTTGGTGGCCCATTAGCACTTTACACTGAAGGAAGTGGAGGCTCAGGTCAAAGGAGTAATCGAATCTCGTTGTTTAACGCACGAGGAGAGTGTCATTCGGTGACCTCACACATTCAACTTGATGGGATGGAAAGTGTTTTGTTCTTGTGTTGGAATGAATGCAACGATGATTTGATTGTCGTGTTGAATACAGGTCAAATTCGTTTTTGGAATATAGCCGGCGAATTGAGTGCAGCGCCCATTGATTTACCTTTGCCTCGATTATGTGCTTCCACAGGAAACGGAATTGCTATGATAACTTATGAGGAAAATTTGAGATTGATATTACTGGAAAGAAGTGAGAATAATGAATATTGTGCTACTTCACTTTTTTTACCTAAAGTATTTCAAAACGAGAAGTTCAATGTGATGCTTGCCATTCCTCAGCAATTTAGTGATACAGGCTACACTGAAGTTTTTCTGCCGATTGCTTGTGACAGTAATAAATCAAGTATTTATCATTGTGTATTTAAATATAATTCACGTTGTTATGATTTGCGTCTATCTATTGAAGGTGGTGCCATTGTTCATATGGCTTTGTCGCCTATTGCTAAATCTATAGCCTTTTTGGTACAGGATGGGACGCTTTACGTAGCTTCGCATTCATTTGAGGATATAAAAAGACTTCTTAATATTGATACTAACGTTATTCCATCACAACTTTTGTGGTGTGGAGAAAAGTGTATTACATATTTGCATTTAGCGAGACAATTTGATGAAGACTTAGAATTCTCAACAACATTGACTATATTGAACGTGGATGATCCTGATCAGTCAGATTTCTTGAATGATTTGCCTTCTGATCCCTATTTGGTTTCAGAATGTGATGGGATTCGCATTTTCTCCTCACATACCTACCAATTTCTTCAAGTTGTCGAAGAACCAAGCCGACGTGTTTTTTCTGTCGGTTCGCGTGCTAATTCTGCCATATTGCTACTTGCATTTGATGAATTTATGTGTGGGAATGCGAATTCGGTAAAAATGGTTCGTGATCTGCAAAGAGAGCCAACTAGTCTTTCTGAAGCAGTTGATGATTGTGTTGCTGCTGCAGGTTTTGAATTGGATGTATCACAGCAAAAGCGTTTAATGCGTGTGGCGGCATTTGGGAAGTCATTTTGCTCCAATTATGAATCTGATGTATTTGTAAATATGGTCAGGAGACTACGGGTTTTGAATACGTTGTGGAAAAGTAAAACAGGTATGCTAATATCGCAAGAGCAGCTTTTAGCTTTGGAGGGAGATCGTCTGGCCGAGCGATTGATTCAAATGCAACACTACCAAGTAGCATATCATGTGTGTGAAACCTTGGGATTTAGTAGTCGAAATGTGATGTCAAAGTGGGCCTTGGCAAAACTCACTAAACCTACAACTACTGAAAATGTTGAAAAAGTGATTGCTCACGATGTGATTAGAAAACTTCGAGAGTGCAATCAAACTAATTTCGCTGAAATTGCATATGAAGCATACCGTAGGCAAAAACCTCATGCGGCATTGCTGATATTAGAAGCGGACAATGTTGCTGCTCGTCAAATACCAAAATTACTAGACATCAAGCAACCAGAAGTTGCACTTCAAAAAGCTCTCAAAAGTGGCGATGCGGACTTAATTTTTACTGTCATGATGCATTTAATAAATAATCGAGGTTCGAGTGCCGTTTCTCTCCTTGCGGATAATGAGGCTTCTCAATCCATGCTGTTGTTTTACGTTATTGCTTGTGAATCTTACCGTGATCTTCTTGTTGAGTATTTTCGAGACCATCCGGAATATCAAACTTTTATAAATATATTACATTATTTTAAAGAAGAGGACCGTTTGATTAAGACACTACAGGTGGAAAATGGTAATTGGGAAGTTGTGCAAGAAAGCAGGATTAGTGCGATACAATCTGCTTTTATTTCAGCAAAATCTGAGAACGTAGGATCTTTTAACAGTGGATTATTTAACGTAGCATTATCGGCTACAGCAGTCGTGAGTGGTCTTCCACCATCATCTTTTCAATCAAATGAAAAGTGTCTTAGCTTGCACTCAAGTTTATTGGATAGACAAACCAAGCTGATGAAACGGTTAAATGAACCACGGTTTTTGAATGCAAGCGTCGTTAAGACTATAATTTTGTGTTACGAGCACGATCAGATCAGGGTAGCAGAAAAACTGGCACAAGACTACAATATTTCAGAAAAGACACATACGTGGTGTGTGCTTAGGGCATACATGGCAACATCCAAATGGGATCTTATCGAAAGTCTGAGCGCATCTAAATGTAATACTAAGGCAGATATTGGGGCTTCGGCATTTGTTACTGCTCTTGTTAATTGTCAGCAAATTGAACTAGCAAAGAAACTTTTACCTAACGTTAGACCTATTGAGAAGCGAATGGAATATTACGTTTTGTGTGATGCTTGGACAGAGGCTGCGGCGGATTGTCGCCGTAAAAATGATGTGGGGCTCCTTACCCAGCTGAAAGATAGAGCAAGAGGTAATGTAAGAGCTCTCAAACTTATCGAAGAGGGGTGGAATTCAGATCAGATATCTGGGTTGGGAAGGTTTTCAAAAATGTTTTCCTGATTGCTTTTTATAAACTTGTTTTTTTTTTTTTTTAAGTTTATCTACGTGTAAGTAGTGCTACTGTTATGTGGATGTATGGCAATTTATAAGCTTGCATATTCTTCACATGCATATCCGAATCTGTTTCTTCTCTCTCTCTCTCTCTCTCTCTCTCTCTGTATATTATATATTTGATAACGCCAACGCTTGGGTTTTTTCTCTTACCGTCCGACAGTACTTTTTTTTGCTGAGACACTCAAAAATCAAAGCTGAAAGGCAAACCGGCGGGGAAAAAAAGGGGTGCGAGTTTTCTTATTTTATTAACAGGCAGGGATAAAGGGGTATATCTTGTTCATACATAATATTTGTCTATCTATTTGTATACGCTTGTGTTTTAAATTGAAAAGGGGAAAATGAGTCTTAGTCAAACTCTAGAGAGGGAAGACGCACTGATATGGAGGTTGTCAGATCTAGAAATGAAGGAAACGATAGGAACTGGGACCTTCGGTCGTGTTCGTCTCTGTAGGCATAAGACCTCTGGGCGATATCTTGCGCTAAAGATACTAAAAAAACAAGATGTGGTGCGTATGAAGCAAGTTGATCATATTTTAGCGGAGTCTAGTATTCTGCAAGAGATTCACCATCCTTTTATTGTCAATATGCTGAAGGGTTTTATGGATGACGATCGACTATATATACTATTGGAGTACGTGGCAGGTGGGGAGCTTTTTTCACACTTACGCAAAGCAGGTAAATTTCCAAATGATGTTGCAAAATTTTACTCGGCTGAAGTGATTTTGGCGTTTGAATATCTTCACGCCCATGACATTGTTTACCGAGACCTCAAACCAGAAAATCTTCTCTTAGACACCGAAGGTAACATCAAGATCACCGATTTTGGTTTTGCCAAACGGGTAAGTGATCGTACCTATACGCTTTGCGGGACACCGGAATATCTTGCCCCGGAAGTTATTCAAAGTAAAGGCCATGATAGGGCTGTAGATTGGTGGGCACTCGGAATTCTTCTGTACGAGATGTTGGTAGGCTATCCACCTTTCTTTGATGAAAGCCCCTTCAGAATTTACGAAAAGATATTGGAAGGGCGACTCCAGTTTCCACGTTGGATAGACTTAAGAGCCAAAGATATTATTAAGGGTCTCTTAGCACTAGATCCTACGAAGCGTCTAGGATCATGGAAGCGCGGCGCTCAGGATATCAAAAGACACAAATTTTACAGCGGTGTAGAGTGGGATTTGGTGCTTCAGAAGAAAGTGGCCCCACCTATTTCTGTTCGTCTTACTGGGGATGGAGACACACGCCACTTTGACCGGTATTCAGAAAGTCCCCATAGTGTTCTGGCACCGATGACAATGGAACAACAGGAGATGTTTGCAGGCTTTTGCGATGGTGAATACACTAAAGTGTAGACTATTTTTGGTCTTTGGTGTTTGTTTGGCTTATTGCGGGGGAAGTATGTTGCGTTTTTTTTTGGGGGGGGGGGTTGAAAAATTTTTTAAAGTGAACAAATTTCTACAGGTCACACAATTGCAGTGTGTGGAACATGAGTAAGATATCGAGGTGAGGAAAAAACCTTTCAATATTCTATTGCTTTAATCCCGGTTTTGCTTCTTTACAATATCATTTTTTTTGGCTACTGCCTAGCCCATGAACTGATAGGGTGGTGTGGAGTTTTGAGCTGCTGTTTTGTTGTTGAGATAATATGTATACCATTAGTTGCGTCCTGGTTTGTTTGACTACAAAAGATTCTTTTGCACCACATTTTATGAAATCTCAGAGTGATTTGACTCCTTATAGTGAAAAGTAGTCAGTGATAGAGGTTGCATTTATGCGTACGTATGTGTGTGTGTTTGTGTGAGGGAGAAGAGTGAAGTAGAGTGAGGTGCAGTGCTCAAGTACAGTAGAAAACTATTTGGTTGAAGGAAAAGTATAGCTTTTTCGACGGAGTAAGAAAATGCGTAAGTGAAGCATGAAAGGCCCTTTTGACTTTCTAAACAGAACCGCACTAAACGAATTCGACTGAAAAGGAGCAGGTGATCAAAAGCAGGAGGAAATCCGTATATAAAATAAGAAACAAAAAAGGAATGAACCTGAGGAAAAAGACTAAATGCTGAAGGTAATATATTTGTGTTTCTAAATCGAGGTGAGAAATATGGAATACGGTAAACATTTTTTTTTTTTAGACCTTTTGTGATACATATGTATGAAAATAGAAATTTATGCAAATAAAAGTGAAGAAAATGAGTCGTAAAGCTTTGCAGGTTTGGTAATGGTACAGCTTCAATACAAGGAAAAGTAAGTTGCGCCTTTTTTATTTTTTCCTCAAAGAAAGCTGTCATGAATTCATTCTACTCCATACTTCTGCTGAAATGATGATTGCTATTGTATATATTGCATTTGTTTTCTGTTTTGTTTGCTTTGTCATTTTTGTTTACCGATTCTGCCTCTTCCTTGAATTACGCCCCTTCGACTTTTCACTTACTTGTTTTACACCTTTTTTTTTTGCGGATGTTCGTGACGCACATTTGCTATAAAAAGAAATTGGTTGTCAGGGCACTTCTTCCGCCATGAGTTTCTATATGGTAACGATGTTAAAAACATGGTAGAATAAGACAACTCTCATTCTTCGTCCTTTCCTTTTTCTGTTTCATCTTTTTCAACCACACTTACGTCTGTCCATTCAAGATATAAAAGCTGAAAGAACAATTTGGGCCAAGAGTAAAAGTGAATTCTTCTTTTAACTCACGTCTGGAACATACGTTTTTCAGCTTTGTGTGATTCTTGCTTTTTTTTTTTTTGATATCTTTCTAACTAATCTAAATGTTCTTATTTTGTGGTATTATTTTTTTCTTCTAAAAGTTTTGCTATCTTTTCTTAGTGAATTATATATTAATTTAACGTTATTAAGAGCTTTGATGAAATGCTGGCCAATCTGAGAAAACTGCCATCTCTCTTTGCCACAACGCATGACCAGTGCTCCATTATGGCCAAAATGGATGAAGCGACTGCGGAGCAACTTATTGTGTGTGTGGCTACATCCGACTCGGGGTGTTTCTTAGATAAATTTGATGAGAATACTCTTTCTGAGGTTAAGTCTGGTCTTGGGGAACTTGGTAGTTGGACCCTTTTCTTTAAAGTTCTGCGAGATGCCTTTAACAAGAACAATGTGAAAGTAGTGAAGTGCTTTAGTGACGTCGCTGGTGAATCCTTTAGTGACGTGAACAATTTAAAGGTCACTTGCTGCGCTAATGGAGGAGAGCAACATTGTGTCACTTTTTTTCTGAAGAAGACAGATATGGATATCTGTTCAATTATTGCTAATAGCTTATTGAAAGCTCAACAGCTACCAAGCAACATTAAGGAAACACAATGGGCAGTGGGTAAGATAGAAGAGGTTTTAGCCGAGACCAGAGTACGAGTGGGGCACCTCGAGAAGGAAACTTCAGTACTCAATGCAGGCAGAAGCAAAAAAATGGAACTTGATTCCCTTAATGTGAAGCGAATAGCAGAGCTCAAGGAAACACTTGCTCAGCTTCAGAAAGAGAATGGTGCGCATAAAGTGGAAGCGGTAATACCATCTGGAAAATCAGTAATAGCAAAAACAGAGAAACCATCTACAAGTGTTGTATCGTCTTCATCCTGGTGCCGCATTGGTAGGCATAGAGAGGATGGGAATTGTATGAAATATGATGAAGAGCTTTTACGACTTATTAAAAGCCGCTGGAATGTGGTGAAAGCGAAGCAGAATTCAAATTATAAAAGTGTTATAGCAACTTATAGTAATAAGGAATTATCAGATAAAATGATAAAATGGAAACCAGAGCATGAGGCCATTTGGGAAGTTTTGGGTAAGATAGATGATTGGGATTACAATGTCTTTGAGTTACAGGCTTTAATGAGTGGGGACGATTACGCATCGCTTTCAAAACAATTCAACGGAGGCTCTCTTTTCATTACCATGTATGCGCTTTTAGTCAAATATGGTTTTTTTCAAAAATTTGGAATGGATGAGCAAGTTGTGCTCAATTGGATAACTCATGTCGAAGCTGGATATCATGGAAATCCGTATCATAATTCCATGCATGCAGCTGATGTTCTTCATGTAACGCACTACATCCTTTCACAAGGCGGTATGGCGAAGCGGTGCGATTTGACAGATGTACAGGTTTTTGCAGCTTTGCTTGCAGCAAGTATTCACGACTACAATCATCCTGGGATAAACAACAACTTTCATGTCAAGTCCCAATCGTATTATGCCACTTTGTACAATGACCGCAGTGTGCTGGAGAACATGCATGTGGCTAATGTTTTTGAGCTTATGAAGGATCCTAATCTTAATATTCTCGCTTCTTTTTCCGAAGAACAGCGTCGTGAAATTCGAGATATTGTAGTTGAAATGGTGCTGGCCACAGACATGGGCATGCATGGGAAGTGGATAGCACGGTTCAAGCAAAGACTCAGTGAAAATGCTTCTTTTACAGAACGTGAAGATCAGATGCTCGCGCTGGCTATTGCGCTTAAAATGGCAGATGTATCAAATTGTGGGAGACCTTTAGAAATTTATCTTAAGTGGGGTGGAAAAGTTTCAGACGAATTTTTTATGCAAGGTGACAGGGAGCGAGGTCTTGGAATGCCTTGCAGTCCCTTTATGGATCGCTTAGAACCATGTCTTGCTAAGGGACAGATAGCTTTTATGAATTATATCATTTTACCATTTTTCGAGATGGTTTCTGAACTGCTTCCTGATATGCGTATCGCAGTACAATGCGCGGAGAAGAGCAAGGCGCATTGGATGAATACTGGTGCTGCTGCAGTGACAGCTTGATTGTAACGGAGAAGTAAAAAAGGGAACAATTCAATAAGTGAACGAAGAAGGGTAGGCGGCCGATGCAAGGTTTGAGTGCTGCTTTTTTTTTTTTTTTGTGTGTGTAGCATAAGGCCTTGTTAGTTTTTTTTTTTATATATTGAAAAAGGGGAAAAAAGCTTGGGAAACGCACAAATAAGTAGGAGCAAAAAGAAAAGCAAAAAGAAAAAGAAAAAATAGCAATTGGTTTATGTTTTTTTTTTTTTTTACCATTCATGGAATTGAAAGCTGTACTATTGCCTGAGAGGAGGGGGAGACGGAGGCGGGGGACTACTTTGACATGTGTGATGATTTTAGCCGTGCACCTGTTTGCGCTTCTTTATTTCAAATGACTTTTTTCATAGCGTTTTTTTTTTTTTTTTGGATAAAGACTGTAGTTGAAAAAGTATTAGAAAATCAGGAAGTGATCATAGTAATTGTTATGATTATGAATAATAATGTTTTTAAAGTGTCTGTATTGTTTTTGTTTCTTGCTCTTTATTTTGCATTTTTTTTTTCAATTTTAATGATTTTCTATTGTTCAACAATCGCGTGGTCAACAAAAACAAAATGAGCGATGAAGGATTGATAGACACGATCGTTCAAGGCTTTGAGTGCAATGAGTGCTCATCTCTCCGAGCTGTGCAAAATCGGCGATGTGGAGCGCATCGCTAATCGCCTCCGGGAGCTGTGCCCAGAGCGCCTGTCGATCGAGGAGGAGGACGAGGATGAGGTGACTGTCCCCACAGGCTTTACGCGAGAGACGCACGAACAAATGCGCCGCACCTTCAGCGGTATCTGGGGATTCCAAGACGACGACGGCCGGACTCCATTGCACTGGGCGGTGGCGATGCTGAACTTCTCGCTTGCCCGAACGCTCTTGGGCCAGGAGTACAATGCCCTTGCAGACACCACCGACCACGATGGCACCTCGCCGTTTGCCACAGCATGTATTGTCGGGGCCCCTGAGTCATTTCTTGCCGATCTCTTGTCCTGTGCGACAACGCAGAGGGCCTGGCGCACAGGAAAGGATGAGGCGACTCTCCGCTTAGAAATTGTGAACGGGCCGGACAACCACGGCAACACACCGCTCCTCCACGCTGCGGGCCGCGGGCTACTCAGTATGGTGCGATATTTGCTTCAGGTAGGTGCGGATATGGATCGGCAAAACAAACGTGGACAGACAGTTCTCCACCGCGCGGCCGCGCGCGGTGCAATGGAGGTAGTGGAGGAGTTTATCTCTGTGAGCGCGAGACTACACGATGCGGCAGGTCACCGTCGCTGGGTGAACCTCCAGGACCGCCAAGGTGACACAGCTCTGTTTTATGCGTCGGCTGACGAGAATGAGGAGCTAGGTCGTTTTCTCTTGCGTAACGGCGCCGATCGCAATCTGCGCAACAAAGAGGGGAAGGAGTTCTGGGAGGTATGACACGCTTCACGAAATACGGTTATTACAGCGATGCCACATGTGGGAGTCTGGTAGAGGTTTTTTTTTTTTTCTCCTTAGTGAGACTATAAGAGGGGAGGCGAGAGAGAAACTAGGTCATGGAAAAGAGAGCGAGTTTTTCCAAAGTGAGAAAGAACAACGAAAAAAAAAGAAGAATGATACAATTACTGCATCTCAAGTAAGATTGAGAGCAAAAATATACCCAAACTCTATTCAATAGGCGATGATGTCTAAATGCGTATGATGCATAGGCGGAGGAAGACATTCGTGGGAGGACCGTCATGAAGAACAAAACTCCACTTACCTTTTTTTATTTTTATATTCTCATGATCTTTCTCTCTCTCTCTTCTTCCTTTCCACTGCTTGTTCTTATTTGCCATCAGTAAACAAAAAAAAAAAAAAAAACAACAACAAAAAAAAAACATAACAAAACGAATCAAAGACGGACGATAACGGAGGAGACATCTGACACTAGTGCCGATGAAGCGCCACGAGATGCGACGCAAGCGTGATCGCGAGAGTATTTCACCCGCACTCGCTGCCCTTCTTGCGCGTGTCGATTTGCCAGCCGACCCTTCCGCGCCCTTGCGTTCTCTCGAACCTTTTGTGACAATGCAGCCCATGGCCGAAGGCTGTGTCCCTGTCCTCGAGGGCGATGGGCTTGCGCGGCTCTGCGCAGCACTCGGCGACGCGTGCAACGACGCGCGGGATCTTCTCGCGATTGCGCGCCGTGTGCCGCGCAGTCGTTCGACTGCTGAGTGCATTGACGCGACAGAGTTGTGCTTTGCCATTGGACAGGCAACTGCGCCCATCAGCGCACACGAGCGCCGCCGCGCCGCCGGCCGCACTGCCGCACCGCTGGATGAGCAGTCCCCGCTTATTGCCTATTACGCTGGCGAGCGCTTTGCATCGCTTGTGGCCCCCGCCGCCGCCGCGGAGGAGTGGCGCGGCTTTCTCGATGCGCTCGCGGCACCGCTGCCAATGACACTGCGCGTTCACCGCGCAGAGCCGGCGCTGCGGCGCGCGGCGCAAGAGTTTCTCCAAGAGGACGCAGAGGTACGCGAGGTCCTCACGCATGTGGATGGGCCAGTTCCGGCAAACGCGGAGATCCACGGTTGCTCGCATCATGCGTACCACTCCAAGTCACGTGTTGAGTACATTTGCCGCACACTGCACGCCGCAAGCGCTGTTTCGTTTCAGGAAGTCGTCTCTGCTCTTCCGGTGCTCGCCGCTGATATACAACCAAACCACGCCGTGCTGGACATGTGTGCTGCACCTGGCAGCAAGACGCTGCAGGCGCTGGACGAAATGTTCAAGCATGGCTGGGCCGCCGCGGCGAAAGGGGTAATGATTGTCAACGAGAAGGATCGTGTGAAGGCTACACAAACTCTACCGGCAAGGTTAAAACGGTATCACGCACCAAACGCCATTTGCACACGGTGCGACGCAGTACAATGGCCCCGACTATTTAACCCGCAGAGGTATTCCTCAGCGCAATTGGATGAGTGGCGATTTGACCGTGTCATTTGTGACGTTCCTTGCAGCGGCGACGGAACGCTGCGCAAAGAGCGGTCTTTGGCAAGTTCGTGGAGCCCGGCATACGTTTCGTCCTTGGTGAGTACGCAACGTGCACTCCTGCGGCGTGGTTTGGATCTGTTGTCTGAAGGTGGTATTCTCGTGTACAGCACATGCAGTCTCAATCCCAAGGAGGACGAGGAGGTCGTCTGCTCCGCATTAGAAGTCTTCAAAGACACGGTGGAATTACTCGACGTGAACGAAATCCTTCGCAAACGCGGTGCGAAGCTGCACTCCGTTGGTGGACTACTCTCACCAAGCACCGAAGGATTGGGCAGTGGCGAGCTGCCGCCATCGTACGATGGTCGCAAAGTTCTTCGAGTCCTGCCGCATCGCGATGACACAGGTGGCTTCTTTATAGCTGCGTTTCAAAAGAAGTCCATACCTGCGGACGCCCTTCCGGTGACACTGCACGCGAAGCTCAATCAGTGGACAAAAGGAAAATTATGGGCGGCGGTAGGGCGCAACGATGAGACCTGGTGCAATATCGCAGATTTCTACGGGTTTGACAGAAACAACGCAAAAACGTTTGTCTATTATACACAGGAAGATAAGGAAAGGGACATGGCGACATCGACCGAGGAAGTTAGCGGAATTGTACCAGTTTATCATCTTAACCCTCATGGCGGGCCGTGCCGGCGCATTGTGTTCCTCACTCCTCCCGCTGCCCGCACGCTCTTCGAAACCCGACCGTACAAAGGACCCGGTGTTGAAATTGTATCCGCCGGGGCTCGTGCCTTTGAGGCATACGATGGAAAGTTCCTTGCGGACGCGCCTTGCCGCTGGAGAGCCGTTGTCGAGAGCGCGTCATACCTTGCCCCGTTGATGCGCGAGCGCAAAATGATTCTTGACGCCGCAGAGCATCCGGAGTTAATAAGAGAACTCTTGGTGAGCGGATTTGTTTGGCTGCGGGAGCACTGGCATGTGTTGCTTCGACAGGCGGTACCGGACGGCAGGGCAGAGGCTTTTGTTCGGGACGGACCACTCCGGGACCTAATCGCAGGGACAGACTCGAGTGAGCTGCCGGCGTCGAGTGTCGGGGAAATGCTCTCTGCCAATCTTCGCGTGGGCGGTATTCTTTTAGGCCTTGTCGGAGGTAAACTTGTGGGTGAGAAGGGACCGTGGTGGTTAAGCGCAACGCTGAGTTACGCAAAGCTTGAGCTCTCAGTTGACGCGTCGCTACGAACGTTCGGTTTGTTGACTTTTCTTGGTGAAGAATCGGCTCCGATCACGCCAGAAGGAGACCAAGCACAACACAATGGTCAGGAGAAGGAGGAGGAAAAGAATTAATAAACGTTTAAGTTATGAGGAGTTTGAAAACTAAAGTATTAAAAAATACTCACAGAGAAGCACAAACATATTAAAAGAAAAGATCAAGCTCATGAGCCCAGCGGAAGGTGTTCATTCCCAAACTGAGTCTCTTTATGTGTGCGGCCAGATAACTAAAAAAACGCTGTGCACTAACTTTGTGTAGAAAACGGAAATAGTCATTGTCTATCTTTTTTATTTTATTTGTTATTAGTAGAGAGCGTTTAGGTGAAGTAAAAGGGTGTAAAAAGTAGAAGAAAGCATATATATATATATATATATATATATATATATATATATACCTTTTTTAAACCACGCTCTTTTCTTTAAAAAGATTGAGAGAAGCAATAACAACAACAAAAAGTTCTCGATACACGCAGAGGAAATAGTATATATCTATAATAAATATATCTCTATATATATATCTCTCTCTCTCTATATATATATATATATATTATAAGAGTTTGAAGTAATGCAAGTAGGTGACCAAGATGACGAGTCAAAGAGATGTACTTTCGAGAACTGCCCACAAGTCGACTTTTTGGCTTCTCGCTGCGGGTACTGCGGCGCTATGTTCTGTGTCAACCACACTAGCGCAGAGGCTCACAAATGTAAGGCTTTTGGTACACAGTCTGTTATCTGTCCTGTATGTGAACTCCACGTACCAATGGATGTCTTGGACCAGCTACCTGACGACGCCATTTCACGACACTTGGATAACTACTGCCGCTTGCGGAATCGCACAGTGCAGCCGGGCGGGCCTCACTGCTGCGTAAAGGGGTGCACGAGCATCAGTTCTTTCATTGTTCGTTGCGATGATTGCCAGAAATTGTATTGCATTCTGCATAGAGCCCCAGCGCGCCACAACTGCTCCGTCGCGAGCCCGCGTCGGGAGGCTGTCAGCGCCGCTGTTGCTAAAGAGGAGAAGCGGCACAACGCCAAGAACAAAGGCTCAATCTATAAAGCGCAGAAGGAAGGAGAGAAATCCCTTTGCATCCCGCGCAACACACCAGGTACGGCACTGGGAAAAGCGACCGATGACCCGCACGATAGTGTGACTTTGCTGGTTACACTGGCGAAGGAACTGAAAGTAAGCCCCTTCTTTATGATCTTTCCGCGAAATGTGGTTGTGGGGCGGGTACTGGACTCCATTGTGTCCCAGGCAGCATTAGACAGTGCCCAAGTCGCCGCTATGCCGGGGACGTGGGCTATTTATTCTTTCCGGCGGTCCGCCAGGACGGGTGATGGTAGAGGCCCAGGCGCACTCATGGAGATGAGCTTAATGAAGCCACTGCAAAATTTTCATATTGAGAACGGAAGTGTTGTTTTTCTCGGAAAGAAGGAAATGATGACGGCGCAGGTGACGCAGGAGGTTTGCGCGTATCTGCAGAGGATGAAAACAGGCTTTGGGAAAGATAAAAAGAAAGGAACATGTAATTTTATCTAAGTATAGGTGAATGTATCAAAGTATAAAAAGAAAAAAAAAAGATGTTGTTACCTACTGTTGCCTTTTTAATGTGTTGATATTCTACTTTCCTTTCATTTTACTCTTTATTCCTCTTTTAGCCTGGCGGATCGGGATTTATGTGTTTACTAAACCATTAAACTTTTGGCGTGCATTACGTATTTTCTCATCTTCTCAGGTAATGGAGCCGATTGCACAGGAGTTACACATAGCTCGATCTCTTCTACATTTTTTTTTTTTTTACAATATGGTTAGTATTATTATTTAATTATTTTTATTTGTGTATAATTTAAGAATTACCATCCTTGTCCCTTGGATATACTATTGAGTAAAATTTGCGTGATTTAGACACTAGGCGAGTATTTGATTCTGGATACTTCTTTTACTGGATAATTTTTATTGCTCTTGAGTTCTGGAAACACACGCTTTTGAATTCCTCTGCTTCCCCTTGTTTTTTTTTTTTTTCGACTTTATTGAGTTACTTTTGGTGTTATTCGCTCTGAACGTGGGATTATTTTTACATTTAGTTTGCACTGTTGAACTCAAGCTCAACTGAGTAAAAGCAGAGAAGGCAATTATACCATATTATTGGATTCAAAAAGGCTTGCAGGAGCAGTATATATATATATATATATATACATATATATATTTCAGGTGAAAAAACTGTAAGTGGGAGGGACCCAGAGACGGCACTGAACTGGTGCTATGGCTGCTTCCCAACCAAGTGGGCACCGGCAGGCGGAGGTGCCGACAGCCAAGATTGTGCTTCTTGGCGAGTCCGCCGTCGGCAAGAGCTCCATTGCTATCCGCTTCGCCCGCAATGAGTTCTCTCCTAACCAGGAAGTTACTATTGGTGCGGGCTTTTTCTCACGCAGTGTGACTGTTTCGCCACCCGCTGACTGCTCTGTGAAGTTTGGAATTTGGGACACGGCTGGGCAGGAGCGGTACCGATCGCTTGCACCGATTTATTACCGCGGCGCGTGTGGTGCTCTCGTGGTTTACGACATTACCAGTGCGGATAGTCTTCGGAGGGCACAGACATGGATACGCGAATTACGAGCCAATGCCGATCTGACACTCATAATTTTTCTGTTGGGCAACAAGAAGGACCTTGAATCACTTAGACAAGTTAGTTTTGAGGAGGGCGCCGCCCTAGCGAAAGAGGAAAATGTCAGTGGGTTTTTTGAGACTTCCGCAAAGGATAACTACAACATAGACGAAGTTTTTATAGGAATGGCGCGCACGTTGCTCGAGCAGGGTTTTGCGAACTCGCCAATGGGCGGAGTTGGAGGAGCTTTGGTGTCAAAGAGACTAGGGTCGCCAGCACAAGCAGTGGAAAAGGAACAAGGTAGATGCTCCTGCTAATGCTTCTGTGCGTTTTTTCTTTTTTGCTTTGCTCATATATATGTTTTTTTTTTTTTTTTGCATTTGGGTGGCAGAATTTTGATATACGCATAATTTAATAAAGGAGATGCGGATCACTGTTTTTGAAGTTCTCAAGAAAACAAAAATAGTCTGAAACGGAGAGGTGAAGAAGGAAGCTGGAAGAGTTTGGTTTTTAGGCTGCTTGCTGTTTAAAAGATCAGGTACAGATGCAGGCGAAGAAAAACGAATATCTTTTTATGCTAAAGACACAAAACTAATTGACAGCTAAGTTAGAACCGAACAAAATGTGAGATACCAAGCAGAACATTACATACAATATTATATATATGTAAGAAGACCGGTATGGATCTCAGTGTTTTTACTGCTATTCCGGTACTTTTTTTATATTGTTATATGTGTATTGTGCCCCTAATGTTTTTATTTTTTTCTCTCAAGTTATGAATGAATATCTAGGTGAATGCTTGATGGTCGGAGGGAAATGTATATGGAAAAAAAAGTAAAGTAGCAGTCATAGAAACGCGTATTTGCTCTATGCGTGTGGATACTTTTATTATGAGCGAATAGGATTGGAGGGTATTCCCCAGTGCTTAGAACAGGGTGCTCTTCTACAAATTTCTTTAATAATAGTTTGATTCTAAATTGTACGTCTTTTATAATCTGCAATTTTTGAATGCCGTTCATTTTCTTTTCAATCTATTTATTATTATTTTCTCACGCTGTCGGACACGTTTTTAAGTGTGTGTGTGTGGCTCTTGTAGGGGGAGTAAGGATTAGTGCTCCACTGGAGACCAAGCACAACCTTAACGTGCACAACACAAAAAAAATAAAAGGCATATATATATATATATATATATATATATATAGAACGAGAAATAGAAAGAACAACTAAGGGGGAGAACAAAAAGTGTGTTAGATTTAGATTTCTGTGCTTTTTTATATTATTATTATTATTATTATTATTATTATTTTCTACGGTTTTATAGGATTCCATTTCATCTGATTCCTCTCAGCACGGGTGATGGAACGGACTGATGATGATCCAGCCGCCTCTGGCGATCGCCCACCGCTTCCCCCGGTCACGTCGGCGCAGACAATGGCCTGCGCCTCTTCATTGCCACCGCAGCGAGTTGGGACAGCCACGAGCGCCGTTATTCGAAGTCCAATGACGATAGCCATACCACAGACGGAGAGTCCGACTGGTGCTGTTCCTCACCAAACGTACCAGCAGCAACAGCAGATGCCTTTGAGCCGTGATAATTCTCCTGTTTCGACGACAACTGCGGGGGAGTACGCGGCAATTGAACAAAAGCAATTAGAACTGCGCAGTGTGGTTGAACACCGCATTGTTTCGCTTGAGCGTGAACTTGCGCGACGCGGGGATGAGCTTCAGGCGCTTCGTGAGCAGCTGCGCAAGACGGAGGAGGACTACCAGTTCAACTATGACCTTATCGCGGACCGCGATGGGGCCCTTGAGGAGGCCGCGGCGCAGATGCAGCGCGTGTATGACGAGCTGCGGCGCACAAAGGCCGACTGCAGCAGTGCCTTGGACCGCGTGGAGGTGCTCGAGCGTGAGCGCGATGACTTGCGCCGCCGCCTGCGCGATTCCGATGCCCGGTGCGAGGAGGTCGCCCAGCGGATGCTGCGCGAGTCCGCCGCCCAGCACTCCGCGCTGCGCGAGGCGGGCGAGCGGTGCGCGGCGGAGACGGAGTCGGAGCGGCGCCGCCTGCACGACGAGTACCTCTCGCGCCTCTCCGCGCTCGACGAGACCCGCGCGGCGCTCGCGGCGCAGCAGCAGCAGCAGCAGGCGGAGCAGCAGCAGCAGGCGAGGCAGCTGGTCGAGCAGCAGGCCCAGCAGCTCGCCCAGCAGCAGGCGGAGCGGCTGGGCGACCAGCAGCAGATCGCCGGCCTCGTGGCGGAGGTCACGGAGCTGCGCGGAAGGGCGGCGTCGCATGCGCAGCAGCTCGCCACACAGCGCCTCGAGCAGGACGAGTACGCGCGGCGCGCGGCGGCGGAAATGCGCGAGGCTCAGCAGCGCATCGCGATGGCCAACGCCGCAACGGAAAGTGCGCAGCAACGATGTGCAGAGGCACAGGCACAGTGTGACGACCTCAAGGTACAGGTCGCGCGGGGAGAGCGTGTTGCGCGTGAAGCTGTTGCGCGTGAGGCACAAGAACTCGAAGTTTTGCAGCGCCGCGCCGAAGACGCACGCGCGGACGCCGTAGATGCGCGGCAGCAACTCGCAGCCGCACGTGACGAGTACGAGCGCGAGCGCTTTCTTCTCTCCGAGCAGTTATCTACTGCACAGCGTAGCCTCCGCGAGGCGCAGCGCGAGGCGGAGCAGCGCCGCGAGGAGAGTGAGCGCACTGTACGCCAGAGGCACGAAGAGTGTGAGCGCGCGCAGACAGAGATCGCGCGGCTCACGCGTGAACTGCACGCAAGCGAAGCCGCACGTGAGGCGTGCAAGGAGCGCACGAGTGACTCGGACGCTCACCACGTCGTTGCGGACTCCCTGCGCCGCGAGAAGGAGGCGCTCGCGCAGCGTGTCCTTGAGCTCGAGCGCACAAACGCGGCAGTGCGGGAGCAGGTCTCGGCCTTTGCGGCGGAGTTGCAAAACGATCCTGTTGTGCGCGATGCCCGCGAAACGGCGCGGCGCGCGGATGCGCTGCAGAGCGAACTTTCAAAGGAAAGAGAAGAGTCGGAGCGGCTTCGCGTGGCGCTTCGCGAAAAGGAGGCGGAGGTGGCGCGGTACCAACAAGAGATTCTGCGCGAACCACAGGCACACGCGCGGTTGCGGGAGGAGTACCAAACCGCCAAGGAGGCGTACGAGCGCATGCGGCGCGGGCTGCAGGAGCGCGAAAGGGAAATGGACGCGGAGCGGCGCGAGCGCCGGCGCCAAAGCCCAAAAAGTACATCCGACGGAGAAGAAGAAGCCGAGGCGGAAAGCGAAGCGGAGGTCCACCGGAGGGAGCGGCCGGCACGCGCGGGCAAGACGGGCCGCACTCACAGCAGTGTCAAGGGACGAGTGAGTGACGCGGTGCTGATGCGCGAGGCGGAGCTCTGGCGCCGCAAGTGCGTGCAACTCGAAGAGCAACTGCGCGAGGCCGTGCGCGAGCGGGACGGATTGACACGCGAACTCCGCGCGGCGAGGCGAGAGGCGGAGACCGCCGTCGCGGAGCGGCAGTCTCTCGTGGACCTCAACGCACTCTTAAAGGCACAGCTGCGTGAGGCATACCGCACTGCTATAGACTTTCCACACCCACACGCACAGCACACGAGACAGCGACAGCTCCAAACGCACACTCAACCAGCGACACAAGCGCAGAGTTCGCATTGGGTGTGCGATTCCGCAGGGGAAAGCACTGTGGCCGCGCAGTCGCCACCGCTTGCGGTCAGTGAAGTCCACAGCGGCGCCGCTACACAGTTGAGGGGTAAGAGTTCACTCGAAGCAGAACGTATCGCCGCGCTTGAGGAGGAGATTGCCGCGGTGAAGGCGCACATGGTCATGCAGCGCTCGGCGCGACCAGCTACGCAGCAGCAGCAACAGAAGTTGAAGCAAACCAGACATCAGTTGCCGGGACAGCAGCCGCATGCGCAACGGACTGCAATGCCTGTGCCGCGCAGAGAGGCATCGGCAACGCGCGGGCCAGTGGTGCAGCGTGGAACCACTGCTGTTCGCCACTATGGTTACACCTAGCTAGAGGGCTTTGTATGTATGTCCGTATATAGTTGTGGTTGTGTGGGGCGGCTGGGGGAGGGGAAGAACCCAAATCAATGAGGCCGTACAGTGAAAGAAGGAAGAGAGAGGCGGGAGGATAGTGGAAGAAGAAGAAGAAGAAGAAGAAGTAGAGATGAGCCATGCGCCGATACGTGGATGTTTCACTCGTTTCTTCTATATCTCTTTCATTCAATTGTCCATATATATATATATATATATATACCTTTGTATGTGTGTTTTACCGTAGTGAAAGTTGCGAATTTTGGATTTGGATTGTATGTATTTTTTCCTCTATTATGTAATTGTCTATGTAGTTACTAATTTTTTTTTTTTTGCTTTTCCTTCTTTTATATATATATATATATATATATTTGAAGAATCTAAGTTCTGAGCAAGCGTTGCATAGACGTTTAGCTCTGCTTCTTTTGGAAACCGAGCTAGTCATCTAAGCAGCAACTGTATTAAGTGGGGAGTTTAGTGTCCGGGATGGGGGCAAGCAGCTCGCAGAACCGCCTTAGCAGGCGCTCAAATGATGCTTCTAGTGTCTCGTCACCGCCGGCCGGCATGCCACCGCACTTGGCAAGCCAATACCAACAACGTCGCCATGCCTCGTCGAGTGGCGAGGGCAATACTGGGTCTCACCAGCGGCAGCGGCAGCAGCAGCAGCGGCAACAGGAGTCCGTGCCCGTGCTGCCGCAGCAGCAGTTGAATGGGGGGACGTCCAACTCTCCAATCTCTTCCCGACCGAGCCAGCGCGTGCAGGAGGGTCAGATCGTCAAGATGCTTGCGACCATTGATGCGACCACTGTGAGGTATGAACCCGCTTCATCTCTCCTGCGCTTCTCCATCACAAGCACCTGCCAGTCACTCACATACGAGGTCCACACTGGGGTGAAGGAGTTTATTAAGGGTGGAGATGTCTTCTACATGCCGAATAAACCCAAAGTGGAGCCACAGCGCACCCCCCTCGAAGGGGTACTCGAGAAAAAGAATATCGTTGTGCACATCGATATTTCAAAGCTGGAGGAGAAGGAGCGCGTATATAATAAACACTATCCGAAACAGCAACCCTGTGTGGTTGTCCTGCGATACCAAACACGAGAGATGCGCAGACCGGAAGAAGACCCGGATGGCCCCGCAAGAGAAGTATTAGCAGATCATACAGAGCACACGGCCATTGACCTTGCTGAGAATCCAAAGCGCCGCGTCATTAGCCAAGTTGTCACCGCTGGGGGCTCTGCGTACGTAGTAGAAAATCTTTTTGGCGTGGACGATGAGTCTTCCGCAGCCGGTGGAGCCGAGGTCACTATTGGCGACACTCTTGCTTCGCACGAGGGCGACGACGACGACGACGGCCTCTGCGTCATTTGCCTTACAATTCCAAAAGACACGGCAGTAATGCCGTGCCGACATATGTGTCTATGCAAGGAATGCGCAAAGGAATTGGTATGTCAAACACCAAAGTGCCCTGTCTGTCGAGGCCCCGTCTCCACACTCTTGCATATGCCCGAGGTCAATTCTTATGGAAACAACAACTGATAAGGCCAAAAGACGCTAAATGAGAAATTGTGAACGGGGTACGAGTTAAGAGAGGGAGAGGGAATGACAACTACAGCACCAATAAAGAAACATGTAAAGGAAGAGGGGGGAGGGGAGGAAAGGCAAATAAAAAAGGAGAAATTTGAAAAAAAGAAAATAAAACTTTTCCCAACCCCCACCTTCCATCTTAGCTTCTCAACCCCGCGACAAATCAGTTTTGCATTTCGTGAATAGTGTCACGAAGTGCACAAAAAAAAGGAAAAAAAAAAAACAAACAAACAAAAAAAAAAAAGAAAATTAAAATAGAACAGGAAAATGTGCTGAAAATAGAGGAAAAAAAAAGTCTGAAAAGGTTTTATGTAGGACAGTATGCAAGGACCTAGTCTGTAGATAAGAAAAAATAAAAGGTCGAGTAGACGATCAGCATATCCGATATGCGCGCATACATGTACCCACACATACAACTGAAAAAAAAAAAAAATGCTGATGAAAAGAGTAAAAAAAAAAGAAAAAGAAAAATAAAACGTAAAAGGTATATACGCCAATCTAACTAACGTGCACTCTTGGGTGGGAGAGGATGAACGAAGAAAAGTAAAACAAACGAGTTAAATTTTGAGAGGAACCCCCTCCCCACTTCTTTACAATCTATGTATATATATACATGTGGACGAAAACAGGCTTGAGAGTGAGGTAAGCCTGCAGCGGCCGGGGTGGTGGTGATGTGGTGGGGGAAGAATTGAATAGTAAAGGATAAATGAGTCAACACACATGAAGAAGTTGGCAGAGGCTTTGTTCAGCCAAAGTGGATAAAACAGAGAGGGACCCCAAATGAGGCGGCGAGGGGTGGGTGCCGTGTGTACAAAAAAAAGAAAAAAAAAAAGAAAACGAATGAAAGAGGAGACTGAGAATCTCATAGAACAATATTATGTGAAGTGGAGCGAAGGAGTTTCTTTTGTGTTTGTCACATCGCAGAGAAAACGTTCGATGAGAGGTAAAAAAACAAACAAACAAACTAAAATATAGTTTTTGCCATTGTTTTTTGTCGTTCTGGAGTCTATCGATGCATTTCAACTGCACAAAATACAAAAAGTACACAACGCCTCAATGTTTTTTTTTTTTTGGTTTTTGCTGCTTAATTTTGAATTTTGTTATCCTCAAGTTGATTCGCGCTTCTTCCCGAAGCAACGTTCAACGAGGTACACAAAGAAACTCTTTAACGCCAATTGTGTTTCGGTTGATTTTTTTTTTTTTCAGTTTTTTTTTTTTTTTTAGTTTATGAGAACTCCCTCTCTATATCTCTTTTCAAAAGAAAAAAAATTTTTTCCATGATTCTATATTGGCGATATGTCTTATTCGCATTCCTTATTTGTCAGTCTCCCGTTTTTTTTTTTTTCAATTGCGTGTTTTATGTTTCGAGACGAAAAAAAAAGAGAAACTTTTTTTTTTTTTTTGACTTAAATGAAGGAAAAAAAAATTTTTTTTTAGTGTTGTCAACTTGTCCGTCCTTGTGAGAGTTTGGGACAATAGGGCTCGTGAAGTGTTTGGGATGAAAGAGTTGGAGGAGCGAATATGTGAAAAGAATTCTTTTATATATATATATATATATATATATTATTTTTGTTATTATTATTGGTTGTCTATACTTGCTTGTGCCTTTGCTTCATTTCTACTTTCCCCATATTCAACGTAGCTATCTGTACAGAGGCACAGAGTCGCGCACAAAGACACAGACACTCGGCCCAGGCCATATTAATAAAAATGTAATATATATGTATTGCTTTTATTTATTTATATGCATGATACGCCTCTTTTAAAACATCATCTATTAATTTTTCTCCTCTTTTTATTTCCCTTTTATTTCTCCTTTTTTTTTTTTTGTTTGTATATATATATATATATATATATATATATATATATATTCTGACCATGACGTTTCGTTTTTTGTTCTTTTTATTGGCAGAGCGCACAGAGTCTGCGTCATGACCGCTTCCTGCCTGACCTGCTGGGCTGTGCTCTCCCTCATGGGCATCATTCACCTCCTGCTCTTCGGTGGCATGTTTCAGGCCCGTGCCGTATCTTTTCATATCAGCGCAATTGAGAACGGATGGAACATAGACGAGAAGGCACGAGCGTGCTTTAACGGTGCAATTCTATATGCAGTGACTCTCTTTATTTCCGTTGTGGCGCGGATCTATACTCGGCGTAGTGGAGCGGCCAGAAGGGCTTTGGATGAGGCAGCGCAACGGCGTGAACAAGTAGAACTGCTTTCCAAGTAGTGATGACCTTAAAGGAAAAAAAAAAATAAAAAAAAAAGAAAACAAGGGGAAAAAAAAAAAGGGGTTTCAGGACAAAAAAAAAAAGAAGAAGAAATAATGAGAAAAAAAAAAAACAATAAGAACAGAAAGACAAAGGAAAGAGCCAAGGGTGCGAGAAGGGGATATAATTATAATGTGTTGCGTTTTGATGTTTGTATGTTTGAGTTGTGGGGCACATTGCTGTGCTCTGAACAAAAAAAAAGTGATCATTGGAGTTTAGATTGTATCATGTATTATGGATTTGGTGATTGTGCTGTTGGGAATATCATTTTTTTTTTTTTCGTTGTGTATTTAAGTGTAGGCCCTGACTTTTGTTGCGCTACGACGCCACTTTCTTTCTTTCTTTTTTTTTTTTTTGCTTGTTTGTGCCTCTCTGTCCATTGTGGTTTTCTACACGACCATTGGACGAGTTTAACGCGTGGCGAAGAAGAGGCGAACGGAGAAGAATAGCTCAACAAGCGAAGATTTGAAATCGTCTTATTGCTGTTCTTTAGTATTACAGAGTTTTGTGTACATTTCACAAACGATCTTCCCGATATTGCAGTTGACCAATATCAAATTTTTTTATTTTATTTGTTTATTTAAAATTTTTTTTTTCTTTTTTATATTATATATTTATTAGCGCTTCAGTATATTGAATTTTATTTTTGCTTCTTTGTCCATTCCACTCTTTTATTTATTTATTTAATTAATTATTTAATTCATAATAAATAATCAATACTACTACTCATAAAAAGAATACTTTAGGAGTGTACTGTATTTTTTTTATTTTTATTTTTTTATTTTTTTGTAGTTGCGCCCCTTGTGCGGATTTCGAAGCTGAAATGGAACAGTTTCAGCAGCAGCTGGAGGGCATTTTTCGCGATGGCATTCCCGCGCCTGTTCTCCGTGCCTTTGCGCCCCTCTATCAGGCAATCCCCTCTCTGCAGGACGCCGTGACGGCAAGCCGCGACTGCTACTACTGGCGCGCAAACCCGATGAAATGCGTGGATGAAGATGTGGAGACGGTAACGGCTTTTATGCAAGCGAGTGAGGCGAGTTTTCGCCTTTGCCCACAACAGAGCGCAACGCTTTTAAAGTGTCACATGACGGAACCCGCAAAGGCACTTTTTTTTTGCCGTGACGAGGAGTGGGAGTGGCGGACATGCCTAATGGACCAGACAGGAATACGCTTTTGGCCGTACGCCAACGCCCCCGTGGGCGCGCCGTGGAGCAACGGTGGGCAAACGGAGGACTTTCACTTGGAGGATCGCTTCTTTTACGAAAACTTTTCGTGGTGGCGGCGCAAGGCTTCTATGCTCGCGGTGCGGCACCGCGAGTTGGAGGTGCAGGCACAGCGAAAGCATTGGCGGGACGAGCAGTCTGAGGGACCAATGCAGTCACTCGCCCCACCAAAGCCAACTCTTGCGCCAGTGGGTATAAATATGTCAACCAATTAGCGTCTCGTACTCACACACACAGACACACACAGAGAGAGAGAGAGAGAGAGAGAGAGAGAGAAGGAACGAATGTAAAACAAAAAGAAAAACAAAACAAAAAAGAACAGCGGTTGAGGGATGGTTGTGTGATTTTGTCTGTTGCAGTTTATAGGACATGGTGTAGTGACATGATAAGATCCCCTGCGCAGCACTCAAAATCTCTGAAAAAGAGGGAAGAACACAAAAAGAAAAAAAAAACAAAAATATATATATATATATATTGCTTATAGACTACTTGATGAAGCAATCTGAGGAAAGGAATAGGAATAGGTATAGTAAATGGGGTTTTTAGGAAGTTTTTTTTTTTTTTGGCACTCTTTAAGTGCGTGTAGGGGTGACAGAAGAGTGGCGAGTTATGTGAGTTGAGCCTCTGACTTAAAAAAAAAAAAAAAGATGAATAAATTAAAAAAACAGTAAAAAAGGAAAGGGAACGAGGTTTGATCTCTTCTAACATTGATGTTTTTGTGTCAGGTCGTTTCTCGTTCTCTTGCTCTCTCTCTCTCTCTCTTTATTTTATTTTGCTTTATTTTCTCACACGGTGTCTGTGGTTCCATAGGAGGTGTCTTTTTTGTTTGTTAGATGCCTGATAGGCTTCAGTGTGTGTTATGCGAAACTAATTTTGTGTATTTCTGTTTTTAAAGACTGAAAAATTATAACTGCCATCATTACGTTTTCTAATGCAGTGCAAATAAATGGGATATCCTGTCTTGCTTGTTTCTTTTTTTTTTTTTTCTTTTTTTTCAGTTATTATAGAAGAAAGGACGATACCCCCCTTCGTTTATTGACACTCGCACACCTTATAGCAGTATATCTGTAGTTGTGTGCCTTTTTTTTTTTTATATTTTATTCTTTTAATCTTAGTAAAGTTATTCGGTTATTGCGTCTTGCCAAAGAGAATAGAGCTGAGATAGATTGAAGGAAGAATTATATATATATATATATATATATATATAGAAGTTGGCTAAAGAGAATAGCTTCTTAAAGATATAAAACTTAGTGTTATAGCTTTTACTTTTTTATATATTGGCTGTACTCAGTCATTCATATATAATATATTTGTAAAATAGAAGCAGAGAGAGAAAGTGTGCGTGTGAAGTTGTACGAGTGTTAGAAGACGGGTGGTGGTGGTGGGAGAGGGTACGTATCAAAAACATTGAGCAAAAAATTACAATATAATCTCTTTCCGCAGGACTCCGCCGCGCTCCATTTCACTGCCAATGGATCCCGCGCCCCGCACTGCATCGATGCCCCGCGCCTCCTCGTCCCGCAGTAGCGATTCCGTTCCGCCCGTTTTTCTCAGCGATCCATACGCCAATGCCTCTCGCGATTTCTTTGCGGATCCTTTGCCCTCCGCGGTGCCACTGCGTTCAATGGTTCCACCAGGCACCAGCGAGGCACTGTGGCACACGCCAAGGCGCGAAGTGACCCCGGCGACTCTACAGATTGAAAATGGATTTGAGGAAGAGTTCGAGGAGACCGCGCCGTCACATGATGCGCCAATGGGACGATCTCCACGCATAGACACATCAATGCCACGTGATTCTACCGAAACCGAAGCCACATGGCTAGTAAACGCAACAAGAGCCACAGAAGGAGGAACAGCAGAGGGGGAAAGGGGAGCTGGGGGATGTGTGCGGTACGCTGCGAATTCCCGCACGCCACTGGTGCCTGTTGGGGTAAATGTGAGTCACCGCGGGGATCCCACGGAGAGCCGCGGGGCTGTTCGGTTTTCGCGCGGTGAGCGGTCGACGTGCGCAGAGCTTCCGCAGTGGCGCCGGGAGAGATCCACCCGTGCCCAGCCCAATGAAACAGCAACCACCACCACCTCGTCCTCGTCGTCCAAAGCCACAGTGGCGGCGGCAGCAGCGGCGGCAGTGGGAAAGGGAACGGGCACGACTGCAAGTGCTATTGCAGTGCCTCGTGAAGGGCAGCGTTGGGTTTTGACAAGAAATAGTCGTCACGAAGAAGACGCCGTACCGCTTAGTGCGTTGCTGGAACACAGTTGGGCCGCTGCGTGCAATGAGGACGTGGTGTACTGGCGCCGACGCTGCGCAGTGGCGGAGCGGCAACTCGCGCTCCACCGCCACCGCAAGAGCGAGAAGAATGGCAGTGCGAACACAACTCGCAGTGGTGGGAAGGAGGAGGTGCACAGTAACGGCACGCAACAGCCGTCTCGCGTCGACGCGGCAACGAGCACACGGGAAGACCATCCATATGATGATGGTGAGGATCATGCTGTGCTGCACAGCTCTAACGAGCAAGAACGCACACGAGAAAAGGAGAGCGACAGTGAAAGAGAGCGCGAAAGAGAAAGGGAGCGTGAGGAGTGGCGCGAGGAGGCTGACCGACTGCGCGCCGATCGAAATGCGTTTCGCGAGGAATTTCATGCGCAACTAGACCGTTGCGAACAACTCGAGACGGATCTGCTTGCGCGCGAAGAACAAGAAGTCTTACAGCGCGAGCAGTGGGCCGCGCATGAGGCGGAATTGAGCAGCCGACAGGAAAAACTTGCGGCCATGCTGCGGCAGGAACACGTGAAGGTTGCGAGTACATCGGAGGAGATTGAGCGCGTCACCGCCGAGTTGCGAGACGCGCGGGACAGAGAGTCTTACTTGCGCAAAGACATCGCTCGCCTTGAGGAGAAACTCGCAAAAGGACGAGACCAAAGCGCTCAGCACTCCCCCGGACATGAGAGTGCCGCACTGCACTCTCTCGTGCATGCGCTGGAGGCCTTTTTGCGGGAGAGCGCGGGGAGGACACTCTGCGATTTGCCTTCGCCCGTCCGGGGAACCCGCGCCGGTGAGTCCGACGCGGAGGACGAGAACGGCGAAGAGCGTTCGGCGGAGAAGTCGCAACAGTCTTTGGTTTGGCGCGCGGCGGATGGACTGCGGCGACTGACCACATGGGCGAACGAGTTACGCGTGCGACACGCGGCACTGCGTGAGGAACTCGAAGTGGTGCGCGCGGACCGCAATGGGCTTCTTGGGCAGCAGAATAAAGAAATGCCAAAGTTACAGCACCGATTGCTTTTCGCGGAGACAGACAACAAAGCAATTGCCGCCCATGCAGGCTTTGCGGAGGCACTGCGCGAAACAGATCTCGCAGAGGAAGTGCCACCAGTGCAAAGGCTGGCCGAGGCGCGGAGACAGTTACCCGCAGAGCTCGATAAAGAAAAAGAATGTGAAAAAGAAAGAGAGAGTCGCAACGGGGTGGAAAAGGCAAAGGAAAAGGATTTGGATGCAGAGTTCACTGTCACGCGTCGGTTGATGAACGATACACTCAAAGAATCACCAGCGCCTTCTACCGCACATACATTTCACGAAAACATACCTGACGTCTCCGCATCGCGTCCCCGGCGTCGTGTGACATTTGCGGAAACAATTGTTGCCCCCTCCGCGCAGATCCTCTCGCGTGCTTTTTCTACCACACCGCGTTCATTGTCGTCGAGTTATACATCCAATTCGCCAACAGACCCATCGCCGTCGCCGCAAGCACAGGAGTTTCAGAAGCAGTCGCAGTCGCATGTTGGGCGCGGTGCGATGCGGTGGCACCAGGAGATGTGGAAGCAACAGGAGGAAGTGATGGGCATCGACATTGAGAAGGATGGCGAGGGGCAGTGATTGCGCAACTTCAATATATTCACACACACACACACACGGTCATGTATATATATATATATATATACATATATATATATATATATATATATATGTATATATATATATATGTATTTGTTTATTTATTATAGTATTGAACCAGGTGGAGCTCTAAAATCCTGTTTTGACACTTTGCATACTCTTACAGGAGTTTCTCCATTATCTTAGATCCTTTTTTAAATCTCTCTCTCTCTCTCTCTCGCTTTCTTTATTTCTTTCTTTCTCTCCCTCGCCGTATGTTTCTGAGGATCTTTATTATTATTATTATTATTATTATTATTATCGGCGTTCTAAGGTACGCGACGAAAAGGTCTTTTCTATTTGTTTTTTTCTATTCTTTCCTAAGAGCTAACGGGGTGACATGCGCCACTGCTCCAGTGCCTTTCGTGACCTCTTCACCGCACGTCGGTTTCTTCACACGGAGAAACCTGTGCCTGTTGCACTGACTCCGCTCTCCGCCTCCGTGCGTCGCATACTTCGCGAGCCGCGTTGGGCAGAGACACCAGGATGCACGGACACACTCCTCGCACTTCTTGCGCGCGGCGATGTTACAGACACACTGCACCCGCTGCTTGCGTTGGAAGTCCTTCGCGGTTTGCGTTATGCCGAGTGGCCCGGCGCCGGTGTTGCGTGGACACGGCGTGGACCAAACAGTGCGGTGACGTATTCCACCGATGCCATTGCACGCGTGGCGGACACTGTGCTCGCGCCGCTACTGCCCATTGCCGCGACACACCGTCGCGTTCAGCCAATGCTGCCGGTGATAATGGAGTGGGCGCTCTGCGCTGCTGAGATCCCCGCGGCGCAGTGGCTTTCACTCGTTGCGCAGCTTCCGCGCGATGGGCCGCCACCGCCGGAGTTTTTGCTCTCGCGCCTCGCCGCGCGGATTGCCGGGGACACGTGTGATGCAGCAGCGCGTGCAGTGCGGGAACTGTTGTGTCGTGTGCCGCGCGAGCGCTGGGCGGAGTGTCTTTTTTGGGACGGCGAAGTGCCGCTGCTTGCACGCAGTCCACACGTGCGAGAGGCTTTGCATCATCTCCGTGCCGCGAGTGTGCGGGCAGAGAGGGAGGGAGGGCGAGAGAGAAAATCGCAGGCGGGGGAAGATGGGACGGGGCTCGCGGTGCCTATAGAAGACGATGACGCCTTTCGCCGGTTGCTACTGCGCATAGCTGCCGCACAGCACAAGAGCGGCTTGCGAGACGCGTCATCATCTTCTCTACTGTCGAATTCATTGAATTCTTACTGCACGCGCGAGACTGTGCTCATAGAGCCACGACTGTGCCTGCGCGACCCGTCTGTTTCGCTGCGTCTCGTTGCGCCACTCACGGATTATCTCTCTGCAATGCTCGACCGCGGCTGCGCGCCCGCGCCACTGCGGCTCTCTTTCGCCAGTGTCTCTTCTGTCTTGATCGCCGCGCTAGAGGAGCTGCAGCGATTGCAGCGCACAGACACAGAGGCAGGTACAAGGTGCTTTCCATTACTCCCGCACAAGCCGCGCATTCATGCACTGCATGCGCTTGCCTCTCGTCTTCTTCGCGATACCATGCGCCCTGGAAACAATTGGCCACTTTTTCCAGAAGCCGCGCTTAGCCATAGCACGCAACTACTGCGTGGGGTGGTGTACACATCCCGTGGCCTCGTCGCGGCTGTGATGACGGAGAAGAACGAAAGCCTTCGCACAGAAGGCATAGAGGGCGCGGCAGTGCGTGCCGGTGGCGTGGCGGACACCACGACGTGCAATGTCGCCACCGCATTGCGTAACGTCGCGCATCGTGTGCTCGAGCCCGCACTGTTACGCTATTACACAGCTCTAGACACAGAAAGGAGTCCATACATGGGACAGGATGTGGAGGATTGCGTAGCGGATCTCAGGCAGCACGCCGGTGGGGCCCCTGTGCTTGCGACAGCATTTCATGTCCTGCGTCACCCAATGCATCACGCCGTGACGGCTGTTGTGGAGGCATTGCGCCTCGTTGCGCTGCAGGCTTTGCTGCTGCGCGATATTACAGCACTCCGCTGGGCACGGGAACATGCCACAACAGTTCTGGCAGATGCATTCGCCGTAGCGCAGTACGGACAGAGTGGTGAAAAGGAGAAGGAGGACCATCACGTCCGAACGGCACGCATGTTGTGCGTGTTGATGTTCACCCTCCACCAGCGATGCTGCGTGCTTTGCACCGATGCCCATCACAACCCGTGCCGACTCTTTGCAATGCTTCACGCATCTCTCACAGACGACGGCGCCCACTCCGACTTTGATGCGCTCGGCTTTGACTCCGCACCAAATGCCATGCGCGCCGAGGCACGCTGGGCGCTCGCGGAGGAACTCGCCGCGACACACCGCCGCTGGCGATGGATCAGTCGCCCAAGCGCCGTGCCCGCGGCGGGCGGAGTGGGGGAGTCCGGCGGACTGCTGCTGCCGTGGAGCACTGTGGCCGAAAGCCGTCACCCGCTGCGGCTGTACGACGAAAGCAAACAGTCCGCAGAGGCCGCAGAGTCCTTTGACGCACGCGTCGATGCGCTCCGGCGTACATCGGTGCCGCTGCGCCTTATCGGAGTAGATGAGGAGTGCTGGTTTTTTGCACACATGCAGGAATGTGCGGAGATGAGGCTGAGCCCTTCCGTCACAATTGTAAACCCAGAGGCTACAATAAACAGCACTGCGATTAAATCACGCGATCTTCACACACCTCTGGATGACCAGGATGATTATGTCGATATTCTTGATTAACTTAAGAAAGGACATGTGCTCTTTTATGGTTCGTCTCCTTGGAATCGTTTGAGTATGTCTGTCCGTATTTGTGTTTTTTTTGTGCTTGTGCACACA
>JASANW010001260.1:0-36020 GCA_030849725.1 Trypanosoma boissoni
TCAGGATAAGTGATAGAATTCTGCGATTTCACCTTCATTTTTTTTTTTTTCCTTTTTCGAGACGCTCAAAAGAAAAATGAGACGGCCTTGTTTCCTTCTGTTCCACTCGTATATAATTTATTATTATTATTTAAAAGAAAAAGTTTCGCAAAGGCACAAAAAAAAAAAAATGTATATATATATACATATAAATAATATAGTATCAAATAACAACATGGTTTTAAAAGAAAGTGCAGAAACGACAAGAACAACAAAAAACTATGTTTGCAACTATGAATTAAAAAATTGAAGAGCACAAAAACATTAAACAATAACATCAGATAAGGTCTAGTAAACACTGTGTGGTCCGTTGTGGTGTAAAGGAAACTGAGAGATTTTATCCTTTTCAACACGTCAACTTTTCCACCATTTGTTTGAAAATCTTTCAAATAATACTATGTATATATATATATATATATATATATCGTTATTTCCAAATTGATACAACGCATCAAGCCGATGTACGTACAGTACTTCTTTTCTCGCACTTTTATTACTGTATTCTACACTGGTTCTTCAGTGTTCTTGATCAGATACCTGCAAGGCATGCAATGGAAGAAACAGAAGTAAATTTTAAAAGAACGAAAGCAGTTCAAACTGCCTAAAGATAGAAGAAATCTACTGGAAAACGAGGGATAACATATAAAGATAAAACATGAAAGTCATATGGTATTATCAATCAAAAGGCAAAAAAAAAAAGAAGCTTGCTGTTCTAAAACGGAAAAAAAAACAAACAAACAATCTTCTTCTTCTACGCAAGTGCATGTATAGAAGCATAGAAAAAGAGGTATTAAGATAAAGTCTCTACGTCGGCAACAGTATAGATTGTGTCACTGTGTATTTGTGTTTCTGTAAACATTCAAATGCAGAATAAAAAAAAAAAAGAAAACAAGGCAAGAGGAAAAAAAAAAAAATCCTTTCTCTCGCATTTTCAGGTCTACTTTTACTAATGAATCCAAGAGACACTCCGCAAACAAACAACAAACCGATATGGGGAAAGGAATAAAAAAGAATAAACGGAAAAAGCTTGCACACCATAGGCCTAACTTGGAGGGGAGGGGGGGGGGGGAGGGGAGGTCGCTTTGAACTATTTCTTGTATGAAGTGTCAAAGCGCAGCCGCGGGATTTCGGGAAACGAATCCAACGCTTTCAAGCCGCTCCTGCGCGCCTTTGCTTTATCCATGCCAGACATCGTGCGTGACAAAGCGAGTGGTGTCGCTGCTTTCGCCGGTGCCGCTGCCCCTTTCGGAGAAAGCGCCGCCGAGCGGTTTCTCAGAGTTTGCGGCGGGGGCGGAATCTGTTGGTAGGACCCGCTCTGGTTACCCTCGCGCAGGGACATCATGACGGAGGGGTCGTAGAATGGCACCGGCACCGCCGCGCGGGAGAGCCCAACGAACTTCGTGCGCGGCTGTGGCGTGGCCGGGGTGCTCCCCACGCTCACGCGGGTCACCGGCCGCCGCCCGCTCGCGCGGCTGCCGAGCGGCGAGTGGCCGCCCGCCGTCGCCGCAAAGGCCGTGCGCGTGCGGCGGAACGAGTCCGCCGCCGAGTCCGCCGCGCGCCGCTTCGCACTCGCGGGGGTCTTCGCGGCGCTCGCGTGGGGGGCGCCGCCGCGGGCGGACTCGCGCGGCGTCGGGGACGGCGGCGCGGCCTTCGCGGGCGGTCGGCGAAGGTCCGCAAAAGCCGCAAAGCTTGACAGAATGTCCGTGCGCGCGCGCGCAAAGCGGTTTGCGGACTTTGTCGTGGCGGCGAAAGTGTTTCGCCCCGCATTGGCGGACGGGCGTTCCTCGGGAATGTTCGCCGCACTTGCTCCGCGCGCGAAGTTTAAGTTTGTGCCCTCTCGCGCAACGGCGGAGGCGGCGGCGAAGGCGACATCGTTCTCAGTCACTGGCACAACAAGCGCCGTCGCGCGGCGACCAAACTTCCCCTCCTCCAACACCTGCTCCGTACTTACATTGGGGTTCGTAATCGTCTTCTCCTTGCGTGCAAAAGGCACAGTCGGGGGAAACGATTCCTTTTCAACCGTGGCACGTGGCGGAACTTGACGCACGGTTGTTGCTTCCGTGGTTCGTCCGCTGGGGCGGGGTGTGGAGAAGACACTTGCAGTCGTGCGGCTGCGCTGAAAATCGGCGGGTCGTGCATTGGACGCCACACGCGCAAGATTGCTTCGCTTTGCGAGAGAGGATAACTTCTCGAGAATACGGCGACTATCCCTCACACTCGTGTCGTTGCAAGGTTCAGGGACGGTTGCGACGCCAGGCGCTCCACCCATGTTTGGTAAAACAATGCGTAACGTGGATGTGGCGTTCGTGTTGACAAGACTCTCTTGTCGCACGAGCCTTGCAAGCTGCATCACTCGATCCGAGTTACGGATGAGTTCCATGTAGCACACATGTTCCGACTTGGGCGAAAGGTCCCAGTGGTCATACCAAATAAGTAACCCGTTGAGTGCATTACCCGCACGACGCCGACGATGATCGACAAGGCTAGCGAGTACATCCGGCTCTTCAATACCCCACTTTCCGCCAATACGTTGGGGCTTACCAGCCATCTCAACGACGACTCCGCGTAACTCGTGCATAAAAGAATGAAACTGCGCCTCCGGTCGCAACTGCACTGCCGGCACAAGAAGGCAAAGCTTGTGCAGACTCTGGCGGTTCAGCACATAGAGCTCAATTTTAAGTCGATCCATCAGGATGCGCAGACACACACGTATAAGCGCGACAATCTCTTCAGGGAATTCAAAGTCCGGGGGAAAAACAGAGTACCCGCCGTTTGGCGCAGTGCCATGCGCAGCGAGGGCGTCCTCAAGCAATTGCTCAATGCGGTCGCGCAATTCCTCCTCGTCCTTGTTGCCCCGCATCTCCTGTGTGGTCTTCTCGTCCTCCAAGAAGCGTAGCACCGAGCGAAGCTCCTCGTCCTTCGCGGTGAGGGCCTGCCGAAGCTTGTCCCGCTCCCCGCGCTGCTCTTCAAGCATCAACTGCTGCTCCTTCAAAAGCAAATCGTTGCTCTTTGCGGATTTCTTCTTGACTGTGCCTGTCTTCTGTACTGCCGCTCGTAGTTTGGCTTCCACTGTCGCACACTGCCGTTCTGCCTGCTCAAGCTCCGCGCACTTTGCCGTGTATAGCGTTTTCAATTTCTTCGACTCTTCTGCTGTCGAGTTTGTGTGGATACGCTTCTTCTCCAGTTGCTCTTTTTCCTTGCGTAGACGCGGAACAAGTTCCTTGTAGTTCTGCAGTTCCTGTTCGTATGAGCGAATGTCATCCATAAGACGCAGGTTTTCCTGCTCGAGTTTTGCAAGGACTCTCTCAAGAGCCACAATGGATTCGATCGCCGTGTCTTTTTCAAATTGACCAATGGCCTTGACTGCGGTGGCGGTAGGCCCACGCTCACCAAGGAGTTTCTTCGCGCGCTCCACGTTGCTCTCGACACGCAAGTCATCCCACGGGACATGGCCGCTCCGCAAACCGCTCACTATATCCGCATCTTCGCTGCCGGCCCCACCGTTCTCACCACCAAACTGTTGGGCGAATAGCTGCATCGCTCGTCGCTTCCACATACGCGCTAGGGTCTTCATTCCACGGATTTCGTTCGCCATCTCTGCCACACGCTTCTCAAGCTCTGCCTCATTCATCGCACTCGCCGCCGCAAGGGCCTCTTCCGTGCGACTAAGAAATGTTTCAAGGGAGGCGATCTCGCGCTGCAGCACCGCGTTCTCCTCTGTAGCTTCAAGGAGTGCCTTGGAAACTTCCTTCATTTCATCATCCATCATTGCCTGACGCAGCTCGTTCTCTATGCTTCCGTCCTGGGCAATGCGGAGACGGCTCTCCAGAAGACTCATATCGCCGCGGATATCCTCTATTGTACGCTCAAGAGACCATATACGCTCGCACAGAACGCGCTCGCGCTTCGCCGCGTAGTACCGCTCGCACACACCATCGGAACCCGTGACGAGAAGCTGTACACGACCAATTTCTTTTTCATTCTCAAGTTTCTCACGATGACTACGCAAAATATCGTCAGCTTCAGAACCGCCATCTTCAGCAAGTGCCTCTGCTTTCGCATATTCTACGGAGTCCAAGTTTTCAGGTGGATTTTCGGTCTTGGTAGAAGGTCCTTGCTGTTCTACATTCACCTTTGCGCCCTCCCCCACTTCCTTTTCTTCTTTTTCTTCCTTTCCTTCTCTCTCTTCTTCTTTTTCTTCTTCTTCTTTTTCTTGGTTTTCTTTTTTTACCGCTTTAGTCCTCTCATTGGGGCGTTCATCTCCTAGTGTGGGCTTGTCGTTCAAAGAAGGCTTTGGGATTTTAAAGGCCGGGGGCGAAACAGATACCTCGGGGGCGTTGCACACCGGTGATGCACTCGTTTCGAGCTCCGCAAGTTGTCGCTCAAGGTCCTTAAACCTTGCGCTGTGTTCCATCGCGCCCTTGTAGAAAGACTGTTTTTGCCATGCGCTGCGATCGAAACCTTGCGAGCCACTGCTGTTTGTTTCCTCCACGACATCCACCATCACGCTGCGACTGTGCTCGCGAATCAATGGCGACACAGACGAGCGGCAAAATGTGAGTGCCGCAGTCGTCATTTGGAGAGATGCAATGGTGGGCAACTCCATCGCCTCCATTCGATCAATTGGTAAAGTCGGAATTGGCGATGGCGAGTTCTCTTGTGTGATCGGGTCTAAATAATTATTTGACAGTGATGCAAGGCGCGAGCGAGAGTGTGCCCCTCGCTGGCGCTGGTAATTGATAGTGCATGCCTGCGCTTGCAGCATGTCGAGCAGCTTTGCATTCTCTCGTCGCAAGTGTTCCACTTCATTCTCCTTTCCGCTCGGTGCCTCTGGTAGTGCGTGTGAAACAACGAGATCCCCCACCGTCGGCGCCGCAGCGCTTCGCGCGAGCGAGTTCACGTCCACATAGTGCAGCGTGAGGAGACTCTGCTGGTCGCCGCTGCCCTCGAGGTACACACATATGACATCTCCGTGCGAGACCTGCTGGCAGTCATCGCCGCCTCTAAGAATTTTGCCGTTCACTTGGCACTCCACGGGACACGTCGCCACGTCACCTGTGGGCGGAACAAAGCGCACCCACACCCGCTGCTCGCACGACCGGTGCGAGACCCGCTCGAACTCCACGGCGCCCAAGTCCCTCTGCCAATCCGGCGCAACTTGCGTCTTCTCTTTGTTCTCCTCCGTTTCATTGCCTTTACTCGCCCTCTCCTCAGGGTTATGCTCCCCACCGGTACACCGCTGTGCCGTGCCGGGGGAGGGAGTCTCGCCGGTGAGATCGGCAATGCGGAAGCGTACACTATCCTTTGTGAGGGGCGTGACGCCGACATGTCCACCCTTGACATACGATCCGCCAAGTCCAGTGATGCTTGCACGCACGCGGTGTGTCGTTATAATGAACGGAGCCGTCACACCGCCAACCGTTGGTGCGGGAATAGCAGCAATCACCGCACTAAGCGTAGCATCGTCTGCAAGAACTGTATCCTTCTGAGAATCCGGTGCCTTGACGGTCGTACAGCCTTCCTCCAACTCGTGATTTCGAATGTCTGTGAGGAGACGCTCAATGTGCTGCTTGAGATGCTCGTTCTCTTGCTTGAGTCGTGCGTTCAGTTCAAGAAGGTTTGAACGTGTTTGAAAGGTTTTATTGACCATCGGGCGGTTTCGAATCTTACGCACATCTCTCGCGTACAGCAGCGTGGCGCAGGATTCTTGATAGCAAAACGACACAGGCGCAATGGTAGCAATCATGAATGTCTTGCTGTTTCCGCCAAGATTGTCTTTCAGCAGCATCGTCAGCAGGGAGTCACGGTAGTTCACATACTTTGCCCCGCGCGAAATTTCATTAATAACACGTGCAAGTGTAGCAAGGGATTGATTAATCTGAATCCCTTCTTCACGATTTTTACCGTCTGTTTTAGCCGTCTTTTGCCGCTCACTTCCTGCGAGATCAACCAGATTAAGTGTGGCGTTGTGTTCCACTGCCTCATTGGATATACGATTCGTGCGCCACTGTGTCACACGCAGATGTATAATCCCGTGGCTCCGACTGCTACGCGCATTCATACCGGTTTCTCCCGTTTGTCTTCTACGAAGTCCCATTTCGACAAGAGGGTATGCCTTCTCCGCACTTGTCACAACATGTTGCTGCAGGTCATGGATGACCATTGTCTCCTCCTTGCCCGCTGCGTCACGTGAGAAACTCATGCGCAGCGGTCCTTTGCGCGAGAGAAGGCAATACACTTCATTTTGGTAAATCTCAAAAAAAGACATCTGCACACGAAAGGAGTACGCCGTCTCGCTGTCACTCGCGTACTCTCGTCGTATCGCCTCAAGGCGCTGGAAGAGATCGTCCAATGTGCGCGGGACAACACCCGGGTCCCGGCGAATACATGTTGTGTCACCAAAGAGTGTGTATGTTTTACCACTCCCTGTTTGTCCGTACGCAAAAACGCACGAATTGATTCCCTCCAGCGCCGCTGTCACCGCATGCGTCGCAGTACAAAGATACACATCTTCCTGAGAACCGTACTCCGGTGGCCGCAGGAAGTCACTGTTGCAAATCAGCGGCATCTGCAGCATCGACGGGGTATCCATAGAGTTCAGACAGCGATCATAGTGGAAGTAATTCGCCGTCGCCGTGGCCGTAAGAAATTTGCGCTCAAGGCGTTTGCTTCGATGGGCAGACATCCGGTGCGTCAAAAACTGCACAACCCCTTCCGCGTCACGCGCCACGGACGCCGAGTCGTCCAAAGTTTTCGGATCGTGCAACACCACAACGTCCTCCAAGGTGGAGACACAAATTCTCTGCGCGTCACGAATATTCTCGCGCGCGGCGCGGCGGGAGGACTGCAAGGCACCACTGCTCGCGCTGCTGCCGCCGCAACCAAAAGCCATTCCGGGAACTGTTGCCACATCACGCACGCGAACGCACACATAAATGTGACCATCGTCAGGGTATTCGTGAGCCATTGTAGATCAGTGTTCTATTTTTACCTTTTATTTCTTTCTTTCTTTCTTTTTTTTTCGTTTTGTTTTTGTTTTTTTGCCCTTTTTCCTTTTCCCCGCCTTTTCGTAGTTGTTGATGTTTTGCCCTTATATCGTCTCTCCTTTCTAATGTTTCCTTTTCCTCTTCTTCTTTGGTGGCTTCTTCTACACCCTTCCTTTATTGTTTTTTTTTTTTGTTTTTGTTTTTTTTGTTTTTGCTCTTGCCAGTGATATTATATCAAGTCCTCTTTCCTTTTTTTTTGTAAAAGAAAGGAAATAGTTGTTGTCTTCGGTCTTCTCGTCGTCGTCGTCTAAATATGTTTCGAAGAAAAAAAATTCTTTTTTTTAAAAAAGGTATATCGGATGCCCTTCCTTATAATGTGCTTCTTGATTAAGGGTAAGATTAAAACTTATATATATATATATGTATATATATATATATGTAACGATTGGAGTATCGTTACTTTATTGCACGTGAGCGCAACCTAATAATAGTAATAATAATATAAAAAAAAAAAAAAAAAAAATGCAAATCAGGTGTTCAAAGTGCCTCTGATGTTCATAAGAATCAAAATGCTGAAATGTGACGGGTACCGAAAAGACAAACAACAATCTTTTCCTGGAGTGCGTCTCTCACTATGTGAGCAGATTCTGTAATATTCAAAAAAAAACGAAAAAAATAAAACTCTATTCCGTATTAAGAAAAAAAAAAAAGAAACGTACTCACTTGTTGCGCTATCGTTCTTTTACTTTCTTTTTTTTTTTTAGTTTTGTGCTTTACCGTCTCTCGGCGATGAGACGAGCAGCTAAAACTGAATCCCTGCAGAAAGTAAGAGTATCTTTATGAGCAATTAATTTAACTCCTGCTAAAGTTATTTCTACTTTTATTTAACCTTAAACTATCTTGCTGAGGTAAAAAAAAAGGATGTATAGAGTGCAACACAAGTTTTTTTTTTTTTTTTAATAATAATAGCAATAATAATAAGGACAGGAATAAAAAAACCGGACGAGGCAAGTGTAAAAAAAAAAAAAGCGGTAGAAAAAAGAGCACTCTCAACAAAAGCAAAAAAAATTGCTATTTTGTATAAGCATTGCTAGAAAGGCCCAAGAACAAAAATCTTTAAAAAGGACGCTGCTGAAAAAAAAAAAAAAAAGCAAAGAAAAACTAAATTCTACATGTCGCTCAAGAAGAAAAAGCAAAATGCCGAACTAACAACAACACTCCCTTGTGTCCCTCGGCTTCAATCCATTGCCTCTCTCCCTCTTTTCTATTCCATTTCATCCGCAACTTAGCCCACGACCACAGGCCTTCCAGAAGCCCGTCGCGCCGCGCCAATAAACTGCGACGGCTCCGCGGAGAGATCTTCGCCGTCGCCCACTGAAGCTGACGAAGCCACTGGAACTGTTGGAAATGTGAGAGTTGGAGCCGCGGGCCCCAAAGGCGGCGCCGCGTGAACGCCAATCACCGAAATGTCTGTCCCGCGCGGCTCCGGTGTCGCGACGCCGGAGAGCGGCGCCAAGGACGAGGGCCGCCGCCGCACTTCCTTCTCGAGCATGCGCTGCAGGGACTCGTGCTCCGCAATGATGTCGCGCAACTGGTGCTGCACGGCGCTGGTGGCCGGTTGCGGGCCACTGCCCGGCGTCGCGGCGGAAAAGTACGGCGGCGCTGTCTCGGGCGGCGGCACAAATGTCGGGGGCGCGAGGTCGGCCAGCGGCGGGGCTGCGGGAAACTCCATTGGGCGAAACACCATCGGGGGCGCGGCGAGGAGAGAGCCATGACTCGCAATGGGACTCGGAGGGCGAGGCGCCTCGGGAGACGGCTCAGTGGCGGCCACTGCGTCCGCGTTACGCATTGGCGTGGTGAGGGACTTTGACCATTCCTCCAAGTGCGAAGAGCGCCTGGCATTCTCCTCCGCCCGTCGTCGTGCCTCCTCCTCGTCTCGCCGCCGCTTCTCTTCCATTTGCTGTCGCAAGTCCTCGCGCAGCTGCGCACTGCTGGTGTTGCTGCAGCCGTTGACGCCATTGGCGACATCGCTTTGCTGCGAGCTGGACAAGCCCCTACCGCGTCGCACATGTGACCCGGACATGGTTCTACCAACTGGCACCTGTACCTGACTCGTTGGGTACTTTGGCTCGCGAGACTCCTGCCTCATCGCCATCTGCTCCGTGCGGCCAATTAACTCACGCTCCACTTGTTCCTTTAACTCTATCTCCCGCTGCTCCTCTCGCTCGCGCCGCTTTTCTTCCTCCCGGCGGCAGCGTCGCAGCTCGCAGAGACGCGCGTTATCCTCCTGAATCTCTATAGCCGCCTGCCGCGCCGCGCGGCGCTCGTCCATGGGATCGAAGTCCTCATACGGCACAACGCCGTGCGCGGGTTGCGGCGTGTGGCGCAACGTCCCCGGACGACCGCGCCTAGAGAGTGGAACTGCCATAGGGGTTAACAGAGGAGTTGCAAGGGGAACGGATATAACAGTCGGCGCGGGAGTGGAAGCCAATATGGGAACAGGCGCCACGCTTGGCGGGCGCGCAACGGGGGAATCCGTGATGACAACGGATGGGCGCGGAGCATATGCAGTGGGACGCGATAATAGCGGAGGGCGAAGAGGCGGCAGAAGCGGAGGGAGCGCAGACGGAAAGGACATCGGTCGCGGAGTGTATTCAATGCCATTCCCACCGCCAACATTGTATTGGGGATATACATTGTTCTCAATAGGATTTTTAATGTAATTATTGTCAATTCTTTCAATTGGCAATAAAGGAGCATTTACCTGTGGGGAAGCAGCTTTATAGTTCAACGGTGGTAGAGGTTGCGGCATAAATCGGTTTCTCTGTTGCACAGGTGGGGCGGGACCAAAGATATTATTACTTCTTCCTTCGCCTATCTCATACTCCGCATCGCTGTGACCAATCTTTCCAGCCAATTGCTGCCGCCTTTTGCGCTGAGCAAGAAGCATTGACTGCTCCAAACAAGACTTTTACTAGAATACAAAATTACAGCTATTTATCCCCGAAGAAAATATCAATTAATGTTCTTTGGTTATTGCCTTCTTTACACACTATCCCTTTCTCTACCAAAACTAAATAAACTCGTATAAGCCGTTTTAGCCTTCTTGCGCAGCTGATTTAACACTAAGCACAACAGTCTTCTACAAAGTCAAAAAAAAAAAAAAACAAGGGAAAGAAAGAAAAAGAGATATTTCAACGTTTTTTTTTTTCTTATTTATTATTTAATGTATATATACATATATATATATATATATGTATTATATAGTTAGCCTTTGGTATATGAAGCCGTAAAACAAAAGTACATGGAGACAATATCAGCAGTGTGTTTTTATTATACATTTCAACCTAAGCACATTATATGTGTCTCTTAACCAAGGAGAGACACAGGAGGGTATAAAAGCTGTGGGAGAAATACCTAGACTGGGGGCGGCATCGCAATCATTTGTTCCAAGTGAGTTTTCTTAATTAGCCCTTCCTTTTTCAGGGCTGCGATCTCGTCCCCATTTTGCTTATCCATAATGAGCATGATCTCTTCCCCACTCGCCGAGAGCTCATCGCACATTTGTCGCAGTTTCTTCTCCTCCTCTGCGAGATCGTCTATACGCTGTCTAATAGCTGCGATATCGCGCAGCACACGACTTGTGTCCTTCTCTCCCTTCAGCGCCAGTCGAAAGGCATGACCCACACGGGACTCAAACAGCTCTCTGTGTGCCGCCTGTGCCGCCAGGCGCTCCGTGTGAATGTGGAGCAGCAGCAACCCGCGCTCCCAGCACTCCGCCGTCACCTGACGAACCACCTCAAGAAAGCACTCGGCGAGGAGAAGCGTGCGTACGGGGCAAATGCCTGTGCGCTCTGACCCCGTCTCACGCAGGAGTCGGTGTAACTTTTCGTGTGTCATGACAGTTTCTGTGCGGGACAGCGGATATGGGCTTGCGTGTTGCACCCAAAGCATATCGTCTTCGTACCACGCGCGTGGCGTGATGAAACTATCAATAACAATGCGTACGTTTGGGTCGACTTTCGGTCTTTCGATGGGAATGCCAAGACGCTGACAGAGACGAAGGGATCGCTTTGGATCTGAAGGAGCAAAAGGAGTGTCGTATCTGATGAGCGTTACATCGGGATCGGCGGGACCATCCACAAATATATACTTTTGCGCTTGCGTTTCCTTTGTTGCGCTCTCCACTGTGGTCGATGCTGTTGTCCCATACTTGGGAGAACGCGAAACACCCGCCATTTAACTAATTTTACTCCGTTAAACTGTGCGTCAATTCGTGCAATAGTATATATATATATATATATCTAAAAATAGTAAAAAATGCTACAACTAAATCCACTACGAAAAGAAAAAAAAATTTTAGAAATGTCAGGGTATAGCATATCTTGAAATTATGAATGCATTTTTTTAAGGCGAATAGTTACAATTCATTAGATCTTCTTCCTCGTCTGCACTCTATAAGTTGTTTGTGTTGTTTTTTTCTCGTTTTTTTTTTTTTTTTGATGTCGTTGTTCATCTTCTGGCGAGTGTCTTCAAAAATGAAAAACAATCGCACCAGTTAAAAAGAAAAAAAAAAAAATGACTTTGGCACTCTTCTTTAAAGCCACACACTCCACTGCTACTACCATTACTCCAACTGTCTCACTGTCAGCATTTCACGTGTCAGTAATAAACAAGGTCACGCATGCTGCGTGGCACCACCTCTGGCGGCTTCACTGTATTAAGATATGTGTAATCCTCCACAGTAGTGGCTATTGTTTCTGCCGTTGCATCAAAGTAGGACAACTCCAAATACTGTTCGTAGTGATGCACGTGAGAACGTACAGAGTAAAGTTTCATAAACCGCTCCTGCACTGTCTGCAGTTTGCGTACTATGGAACAATGGTTGGCGAGCATCAAGACAGAGTCCCGATGCCCAAATGGACTCACACCACATAACGCCGTTTTGAAACCATCTTCGTTCCAGTAAATCATTCGCTGCCGCTCGCGTATGCGAGGTATACCTCGCGCAAGGTCCCCCACAGTAATATGTGGACCACGGGCAATAATAGCCGTTGCGAGACATGTTCCCGCATCGCTTGACAGTGCCGATGCCGTACCATCAGAGACATCGACAAGTTGATGCTCCTTCTCAAGACATGCTGCGAGCATAGCGTCCACTGAACGCGGGCCCGTTCCGGCGTGCCGCGCCACACTCAGTGGGGCAATAGCAGAAGTAAGAAACAACATTCGTGGGTACGGCACGAGGTTTGTCGTGACTTCGTTAATATCCATATTAAGTGGACCAGGAAAGCGCATCGCACAGGTGAAGTTGCTGAGCATCTGTGCCACGATGGCATTCATCGAGTCGTACGGCAACTTTGTGCGTGTCGGCTGTGCCGCGCTGTACTGTCGCGCCTCCGGCACTTCGCCCGCCACGGCGCCGGCGCCTTTGCGCCCCATTGCGCGATCTGCCATGCGGGCGAGCGCGTCATTGTCCAGCGGCAAAACGGCATCTGCGTGTTCAATGAGCTCTCGTAGCGCAAAGGCACAGTTGTACGGGGCCGTCACCACGTCATCCACGGCGGCGGGCATTACAACGGGGCAGATACGAAACACGTGCGGGAACTCATCCTCGAGCATACCAAGCACGCGCGTGCCAAGGCCGGATCCTGTCCCGCCGCTCAGTGAGTGCATCAAAAAGAAAGTCTGAACGCTATCGCACCGCTCCACCTGCGCACGCACAGAGTCGGAGATACTGTCCAGGTACTTGTCACCATACTCCATGTGCCCCACCGCCCAGTTGTTGCCCGCACCACTCACATCCGACACAAAAAAAGTCGCGTCGAAAAGATCTTGCAATGGGCCACGCAGCATGGCACGCAGCACTCCTTCCTCCATGTCGATTGCTACGCAGCGGGCTTTGAGCGCAGCGCGGCCGTCGCGCCCGCCTGAAACAGTTTCAAAGAGCGCATCACGCGCATCGGTGTGCTGTGGATTGGCCTTGTGCTCCTGCAGCATCACGTCCCACCACTTCATGCCAAGCTGGTTCCCGCACTGTCCAATCTGGATCGATACAACCTCACGGGGCATGGCGCAATTCGTTAGAGGGTTCTAAAGGAAATGAGGTGAAGAGGGGACAATGGGCCCCAAACTCAGAGATAAACAAACACACAAACAAACAAACAAAAAAAAAAAACGCAATTAATAAAAAACTTGCACCTAAGAGCACACCGACGTCAGATTTATTTTTTTTTTCGCTTTCTTTAAGTCTAAAACTAACGATTAGGTGTCTTTCTCCTCCTCCTCCTCCTCCTCAGCCACTCAGAAAGAAGAGAGAGAGAGAGAGAGAGAGAAAGAAGAAGCAGGCAAAGAAAAAAAAAAAAAGGGAACAAAAGAAGGTGGAAAAAAATAACTTAACAACATCGCCCAAAGTGAACAAATAATAAACATAAAAAAAGCAAAATACTAATAATAATTAAATATATAGATTGTTCAAGACACAACAAATATCTTTAGAAGTGAGACTATTGCTTTCTCTTCACTTCTCCTTCTTATCTTTTTTTTTTTTTTGTGTGTGTGTATGTGTGTTCATTGTATTCTATATATGCAAGATCAAACGCGAGGGTTTGCTATACGTCTAAACTATAATGAGAGAGGGATCAGAGCAGGTCGTCCTCCAGTGTCTGCAGTTGTCGCTCCACAATTTCCGCAGACTCGCGGATTCGCGCCTCATTTTGCCGCACCTTCGACTGCGTTGTGTCAAATCGAACAAGATACGACCTGAGCTTCTCGCGCAGCTTTGCCGCATCCCCACCGCGCCCATCCACACCGTCCTGAATGCGGCGCTGAAATGCTGCAGTGACCTGCTGGCGCTTGACGCGCAGCTGCTCGGCCTGGCTAAGCACATCGGCACGTTGGCTCCGCAAAAGGGAAAGCTGTTCGCGTAACTCACGCATCAATGCCTCCCGTGCTCTTCCCGGTCGCGCCTTCGCCTTCGCTTCGATTGCTTTGCGCCCGCCATCAACGCTCCCGTCTGTAGGCTGCCGATCCTCCGCCTTTTGGTGGTGCTGTTGCTCTGGTTCTAGTGATGCTTTCTGTTTTTTAGTTTGCTGCTGTTGCTGCGGTGCTGGTGTTGTTGGTTTCTGTGGCGTTGCGTTTTCTCGCGTTGAGTTCAACATCGATGCCGACGTCTCATTCGACCCACACTGTGTCCCCCGCTGCTTTGCTGCCGAGTAGCTAACGGACGAACACGGCGAAAGCGCCCCGTTGGCGGGTGATCTTGACCGGCCCGGCACTTTCACTGCGTTTTCGTCAGACCTAATCGCCCCAAGAGGAAATGCGTTGGACTCCACAGCAGTTGGGTGATTGTGCGTGATACCCGCCGATTCGTTCGACCACCGCGACGCATTCGACGAGGAGGAGTGCGTTCGGCTTGTGCGCTCGCTGCCACTGTCCATACTTGTCTTGTGTGCGGTGGCAAGATCTCCACTACGCCTTCCATGTCTCAGCGAGCGCAAAAGACTTCGTGCGCTGGACAAGATTCGGCTCACCTCTTCGGCCGGAACAGCGGTGATTGGAGTGTCGCAGTGCGGTGGAGAAGAGTACTCCGGTGAGAGCCGCCGCTCCGTCGCGGGCGAACCGCTTGCGCGCAATGGTCGCCGCTCTTCGGTGAGTGGGGAGACGACAACAAGCGGATCGCTGAGGTCACCGGACTCTGCGGGGGCGCGGCGGAGTTTGGCAAAGAGTGCACTGCGTTTTGCCCGCAGCGCCGCGCTGGAGGAGCCAGCGATTAAAAACTCCTCCTCGTCCTGTTCCTTCGCATGTTTCTGTGGTTCCTGTTGCTGTGTCGCTGTCTGAGCGCTGCTGTGGTTGGAGCCCGGCAGTGTCTCGTCCAAACCACCGCCGACGCCGTGACTTTCATTCAGTTCATCGCCCTCACTGCGTTCGTGGCTTTGGCTGCCGGAGATGGAGGACACGGCGAGCGACAGTGGGGCACTGTCGATGCGACCATTCGCTTTTGCGGTGAGCCACTGCTTTTTCAGATGCGCGATATCTGCCTGGAGTCGCGCACACGTCGCCCGTTCGCCTCGCAGCTGTCTGCGCAGGGCTTTGTTCTCCGCCGTGAGCTCACACGCCGTGCGCTTCCACTGCATTCGCTCTTCCTGGGCCACTTGCAGGGCGTCACGCAGCTGTGGCTCTTCGCTCGCGTCCCCCGCAAGACTCCGCTGCGGGGCCACAGACGAGTCGCGCGAGTGGTGCCCAGTACTCGATGAGGCGGAGTGGCTGGAGCAGCTGCTCTCGACACGCTCGATAAGCGATGGCACGACACCGAGAAGTTGATTCTGCTGCGCAAGAATCATTTTATCTTTCGCATCGAGTATCTCGCGTAGCCGTGCATTTTCTGCACGCACACCAAAGTCGTTCGAGGCGACATACCGCTCCTCCGTCTCGCCCATGCTCTCGTCATGCGATACACTATCTCTGCCTTCCTGGCCTTTTGGATTAGAGCTTTTCTCTCTCGCCTCCGCGGGCCGGGCAGATGTTTCATCCCGCAGGCAAATCGCTAGTGGCGGCGGCGGTGCGCAAGCGGGCGACGCGTTGACCTCTGCAAGCACACAAGAAGGCGAACGCGGGCTTCCGCTCGTCGGGGACACGCCTTGGTCCGTCTCTGGAGACACACTCCCATTGCGCCCTGTGGCCAAGTCAAAGATTTGCTGCTGTGTTGCGGACGGAGAGCGCGAGGCCCCGCGCAAGGCTGTGCTCGGCGGTGAAACAGAAACAGAAACGCAACGTGCAGCGGAAAAACTGTCTCGCGCATTTGAGACACCGCCTGGGGAGACTATTACCGAAACGGAAGGATCGTATATCTCCCGCAACGCCATAGCGAGGCACACAATGATATGCTGTTTGCTCGACATGACATCCAGCAACTGTTGGAGGAACTCCCGAACGGCGCCGTGCGTGTCGTGTGTATTTGGGTAATAGTACAGCACGTTGCCGCCGCGCGGACGGGCGAACAGTGTTGAGAGTTGTGCACCGAGAGACCGCAAAGCCTCTCCTTGCAACTGCGCAAGCCCCATGAGCTGATCACGCAGGCGCGAGACGCGGCGGCACGCATCACAGACCGGATTTCCCGCGTCACTGTCCACCTCACCCACGGCTGCACTGCGGATATATGACTGAAATGGCAGCACGGCGCCATCGATAGCGTCGGATAGGCGCGGGTGAATGCCGGAGAGTTTCATCTCTGCAACGCGCAACCGCACAACGGTGCGGTCCGTGTCGTCAAAAGGCACTGCTGGAGCCGGTGCGTCCTCGCGCGCCGCAAGGGAAGGGAAGAAGCGTTCGTGCAATGTGCGGAGCATTGTAACACTCTCTGATTGCGTCTTTTGTGCCTTCACGAGGAGGTCAAGGCAATTGTACAGCGCGGCAGAGCCAATTGGGGCGGTGTCCGCAACAGTGCCATCGCTCACTTCTGTCGGCATAAGCGAAGAGGAATTGTTGAGTGCAACGTCTGCTGTGGCAGTGGCGGTTGCCGGGCTCATATGGACAGAACAATCCATAAGCGCTGAGTATGAGGACATGACCGCCACTTCCTCAGTCGCGAAGGGGAGTCCCCGGTTAAAGTTTCCTGGACAATCTGTGCGCCCCCACTCGAGCCTAATCGCTAATGAGGCACAAAATAAGTAAATGAAAAAGAAAGTATGCGGTGGAATACATCAATGCGTGCATTAGAATGTTTCCGGGTAACAGGTGCAGAAGACGGAATTGATAACAAGGTCTACAATTGATAGCCATACCAATAGTTACTCACACAAAAACCCACGCATACAAAAAAAAAAAAAACACAGACATATATATTTTTATATGTATATGTACCCTCACTCATTAGGGAAACTTTCAAAAGTACAAAGAACAGACATATCAAATACAAAGGCAATGCCATCCTTTATTCTTTTTCAATTCACGCAATTTTTTTTTTTTGTTTTTCCTTGTCTGTCCCTTCGTTGCTCTCCTTCTGTCTTTTCGTTATTCCTCGGACACTGTCAGACTATAAATAACACTACTCTCCTAGCACTGATCTACCATTCCCCGCCCGCATCCTATCCCATTTTTGTTTTTCCCTTTCCCCAAAGTTAACTCGTCTATGCCTGAGTCTCATTAATACGGGCCTGAAGTTCTCGGACCTCAGACAGCAGCTTCTCTGCCCGTAAGGCATCGCGCTGATGTGCATGCCAATAATTATATTCCTGATCCACGTGACCCATGCGCATTGCTTCCGTCTGAAGAACTGCTGAAAGGCGATGACCACTATCATCATCCTGTAGGTTCGGCAAATTCTGAAGTGCCTGACGACGATGCATACGCTCCATTTCGTTGTAATACAATACAGCCCGTCGACGCAACTCTACATGCGGCCCGTCCCGCTGTCGCTCGAAGTATTCCGAGATCTTATAACGTAGCGGGAAGGTCGCAGCAGCTCCAAGAACCATCAGTAATGGAGCGTACGAGTGTGGAGCCGAACTCATGAAACCGAGTGGCGAGTACCACGGACGCTTAGCGTAACGAGTCATTTCTTATGTGTAATCGTGAGGGGTGCAAATCCAAATTGACGAGTCCTATGGTTACACTTATCCCTTTACTATATATTTCTTATCCATATTTATATTAGTTTTAATATTATCAAGTAAATTTTTTTTGTTTGTTTTTTACAACAAACAAGAGAATAAGAAAATTAAAAAAAAAAGAATTCATTCAATAAAAAATCAAATAAATAAGTTATGCTGAAGTGGTAGCCTATGAACTAGGATTCAAACAACAAAAGATTTTTTCTCACCAAGGTATTCCACGACCTTTTGAGATATTTGTCCTTTTTTTTCGTTGACGTTCTTGTGTATATCAAAAATAAAAAAACAAAAACAAGAAAAACACTCAGGAGTGTCCAGATTTTTTTTTTTCTTCTCCTCAGTCTCTGTCGTTTCTCGTAAAATAATAATTCATGATACATATGCGTGCGGAAAGTAAATATAACAAAACAAGACAATGGAATTCTGCCGATCCGTCAAAACACATCAAGCCATAATTCCCTTAATTGAAAGCCATTACACTTTGTAAAGAGAATTTCTCCAGCTGCCAATTTATACATATTTATCCATATATAGATATATCATAATGTTATACTGTCTCTAATAGTCTCTGGTCCCAATCCATATATGCCGTCCTGCTAGTGCGCCCAGTCCTTTGGTATTCTCTGCAAACATTTTTGATTTTTTATCCTATCTTTTCGTTGACCTCCTCTTTTACTTTTTTTTTTTTTCGTAAGAATGTTTGCACTAAACGTCGGAATGTGTACATATATAAATATATATATATATATGTATATATGTGTGCTTATCCTACAGTTTGAAATCAGGTGACTCCTTTTCACCGCACCAGGGACAGCACTTGGCAAGCATAATGTATCGATTCCAGTCCTCCTGATTTGCCGATCGCTGGCACTTTCGGCACTTGGTGACCCCGCCCCCTATAATCGGGTAACCCGTCACGGCACACTCTGGGTACGCTGGGCCCCCGGGCGAATGCAATGCGCCTTCAAACATCGCTGCTTCAGTCTGCGGATCGGTGGTTGTTGGAAGGTGTGCGTCTAGATTGCCTTCAATAGAAATGGAGAGCACCCACTTGTTTACCTCCTCTTCTGCGGCTTTGTCAATGCACGACAGCTTGGGAAGCGCGTAGCGTTTGGGGAAGTCGGTTAAATCAAAGTCTATGTTGTCTATGGCCCCACTGTCTGCTGCTCCATCCTCAATTTTCTCGGAGATGTCAAGAAAGCGATTGAGATACACAAAGGCGATAGCGTCCTCCTTGGACTCCTTCGCTGCCATGCCAGCATCATAGAATGCCTTCTCTGGTGGTATGTATGGAATCCAGCGAGGGAGCCCCAACATAAGTTTCAGTGCATAATCTTCTAAAGTGAGTTCCCGCATTAACGACGCGGTGTAGTAAATGTGGATAATATGTGCGAGGGCCCTCGCCTTTGTGACATCCTCTGGTTTTTGCCCCGATGTCTCCATGCTATCCGCAACTTTGATGAGGCCAGTATGGAAACAGTCTAACTTCATCTTATCGCTGTCGCCGTCACCCATAGGTAGTTTAGGAACAATACGCTCCGCCATCTCAATCCATGCATCGTAAAAGCGGAAGTCACTAGTTTCCAGTGGAAGAGACTCCACCACTTCGATAGCCTTCGTCAACTCTGCCTTGTTCAGGTAAAACTTCACCTTCAGCCCCGCAACATATTTAAGCTCTTCGGCGGAACGCTGTTTTGCCAAACGCACAGCATTGTCCCAATCGTTGTGCGAAATGTACGCCTTGAGTGCCGCCTCGGGATCCATTTCCTCAACCACTTTGGTTTCCTTAATGCCTCCGTTCTCAATACTGTCTTGTACAATGGCTCGCTTTACGTAATCCTCCAACTCCGGACTGATACGCTTAGCAAGGTACTCGGCAAGGTCAAACTTTTTCCCTTGTACATACATGTTTATGGCACCCTTGTAATCTTCGCAGTCCTCAAGGCACTTGCCCGCCTCCACAAAACGTTTATCTTCCTTCAGTTTACCTGTTGCAATGCGCAGAATGTTTTTGAGAGTCGTTCTGTCATGCTTTTGTGCAACCTTTACAGCCCGTACCCAAAGATTTGCAAGAATATTTGGATCCCGTACCTGCTCTGGAGTTGCACCAAGGTATGTTTCCACAGCTAGTTGATACTCCCCGTTTTCTTCCAATACCGCTCCTGCCTTTTGTGGATCATTCGACTGTAACGCAATACGTTTTGCAATCTCACCCAACATATCAGGGCAGTGTTCTTTCGCTACTCGCTGGGCTTCGTTGTACATACGACTATCCATGTACATCTTCAGCATAGCCTCTGGTGCGCTTGCACGCGAAAAGAGTGCCTCTGCCTCGTGGTAATCACCCTGTTGAAAACAGACCCGTGCGTGCGCCAACAAAACAGAAGAAACGGCTGTTTGATCATATCCTTCTGCTACACGAATCGCATTATCAAACTCGTGCTGATGCACATACATATCAATTGCCTCACGTGGCTTACCTGACTTGAGAAAGGCGTCCTCAGCCATACGGAAGTCGCCTTGGTCTTCGTAAAACATAGCATATTTTAAATAAACATAGGGAAGCTTTGCCGGTTGCGCCAGCTGCGCCCACTGAAGTGCAAGATCAAACTTTTGTGACTCGAGGGCGGTGTCGATGCCGGCATCAACGAGTGCAAATTTCATTAAGAGTCGTACGCCATCTTCCGCCTCTATGACCATAGCACGAGATAGAACAACTTGCTTTGAGGCGTTCGCCCCGCCGTGAATTTTAGCCACACGCACAGCGTCCTCCCACATCTCGCGATCTCGGTACATGTTAACAGCACGACCCCAGTCTTTTCCAGCCACATAGTGTGTTTCCGCCATTTTAAAGTTATTTTCCTTCTCAAACTGTGCTGCGAGTGAAAGATGAGTCTTTAAGAGATAATCTGCTCGGTGCGCCTGTACAAGGCGCATCATGTTTGTGTAGTCACAACTCTTTTTGTACATTACAATAGCTTGGTCTGGTTCATTAACCTTTAGATATATGCGCTCCGCGCCTGCGTAGTCTCCCTTTGCCTCAAGTTGCTTGGCCTGGTCAACAAAAAGAGCAACAAGTTGCTGTTGTGATAAGTGACGTTGTGCTACACGGTACATGTGATCTGCCATTCCGGCACGACTGTACATCTCAACCGCTTCGTTAACAGCACCAGCTTTAATATAAAACTTTTCCGCGTCAGTGAACTGGCGTAGCTCTTCGTAGTGACGCGCGATAGCTTTGTAGAAATTCTTCATAGAGGCATCATTCTCTGAGCCTGTTGTTTGGGTTTCAAGTATACTTGCTGCTTTACTCCATTGCCGTGAGTTAATGGCAGCCTTCACCGCTTTGTTTGATTTATCCGCTTTAAGGTAATGATTGATCGCCTGATCGACGTGTTTCTGAGAAACAAGGTAATCACCCCACGAGTCTTCAAGGGCATTCACCTGCTCAGGCGTTATCCGCTTTGCAAACTCCACGGCACGGCTGTAGACGTGGCCCTTCTTGTATGCATCAATTGCCCTGTCGTCCATCTTAAGTTTCTCAAAGAAATCACCAGCCTTTTCAAAGACTTGTGCCTTAAAGAGCGCCGACGCAATAGCCTCTAGAAGCTGAGACTCTGGTTTTAAGTTATTCGATGAGACGACATTTGCCGCCCGCACCGGAGTACCACCCCGAAGGTAAAGATTAATAGCGTCAATAAACTTATTTTCTTTTTCTTTCACTTCACCTGCCTTCTCAAACTGACCTGTCTCCATAAGCCAGTTGTAATACTGTGATCTTTTGTTTGCAAGATCTGCCCAGCCGCGGGACTCCGCAATGCCTATGCTTTCGTCGTAACGATTCATTTCCTCTAACATGCCCATAAGCTCATCAATTTTTCCATTTTCCAAATACAGCTGCTCAGCGCGCTTGTATTCACCGTTTAGCATAAATAGCTCCGCGCGCACGCTGTAGTGATCGTAACCGTCCGACATGCCCTCACTCGCTTTGGAAGCTTTAATGGCGAGTTCACTAATGCGATTAAGGGCATTAACCTTAGCCACATCACCCAAAGCGGCATAGCAGCGTTGTGCGATGTGAAGCTTCATTTCCTGAAGTGCTAGATTTGCAAGATTTGCCCACATTGCTTCTGTCTCATTAGTCAGGGCGATCTGATCCAGGAGGTCACAAGCACGGCTGTAATCATGGTCTTCCATTGTTGTGCCAAATTCAATCAAAGCTTCATCCAGACCGTATGCCACTGTATTTACACCTTCATCGACAATAACTTCGGTTTTGCCGTTACCACGTTCAATACCTTCCACTTCGCCTTTGATTGGAACCACAGCAACGCGATCAGGGGCATCAATGCTGTACCAAACGCAAAGTTCCACACGGTTCTGGGCAACAACAACATCACTTCCAGGCACCCATTGAACATATGTACAGTAATTGAGTAGCGTCACACGACTTTGATTATCAATACTATAAAGAAATAATTGATGCTGCTTGTCACGAAAGAGAAGTTTATTTGCACGGTAACTCAACTCGAGCCAGTCAATTTTACAGTGATGGGGAAGCCGCGCAACTGCAATGCCACTGCTAAGGTCGTCTATTTGAATGGTCTGTCTATCAATCAGATAAGCAATGAACTTTCTAATCTGTTGTGACCCGGTGCTTCCAGTATTACCCAAGTTCTCATATACACGGACAGATATACGATGGGCGTTGTGTTCCTCCGTGCGACAAGTTCCAAGAAGCTCATTTTTACCGTACTCCACAAGACATAGTTCACCAGCAACAAATACCATACAGACTTGTGGATTTTCAAAAACAAACTTTTCTCGTCCAGAAAGCTGCCAAGGAACCTCAGAAAGTTTGCAAGAGATAAGATCACCAACCAAGAGCGTTGTCGATGTGTGCGCAACAAGGTAACGGTCCTGGTGAACATTTACCCGATGAATCTCGTAACCAAGATTAGAGCGCAGCACGATACGAGTGCCTGTCGCAAGTCGTTTTACAATGACCTGATTATGACTCACATATGTAAACTCAAAAGCACCACGAAGGCGATAACGCTTTAGGCACGTGTCAAACATATCCACTGCCCCTGTCAGACTCCCTGTGACAATTCGGCTCCCGTCATATTTCCACGCCATTGCGGCGAAACTGCAGGAATTGGGGAGATTAACAATAGCACCTTCCTCCCACTTGCGGGAGCGAAGATTATAGTCAAGTACACGAAACTTATCACGCGACGCGATGGCTACAGCTTGTCCACTGGGATTGAAAGCACCAACAGTAAACTCACTTTTTTCCTCTGCCTTGTAGTCAAAGTTTTGAACACTATGGCCACTGCGATCGTAAAATGTAATGCATCCATTTTGCCCCGCAGCGCAGATGTGTTCGCCCCAAATCAATACGTACGGTGAACAGCTGTGATTAAACATCTTTGATCCTGAGACTTCGCTTGATTCCTCCGATTCGAATGTGTACTGAAAAACAGAGCCATCGAGGTGCCCGCTTATGATTTTGTGCCCATCAGCACTGCTAGCCAGTGAAACAACCGCGTGTTCATGCGCGTAGAGTGATTGTGACTTGTTTGCCTTGAGGATACCAACCTTCACCTTACCCTCTATCGTACCAAACACGACAAGCTCCACACCTTGTGAAGTGTTAGGCCAACAGACACACGTGACTGCGGTATTTTGTGGGAATTTACTACATATGGCTTTCTTCTCCCCCCACTCAATGCCAATGCGGTAAATAGCCACCATCCCGTCTGATTGAGCCACGGCGATTTTTGAACTGTCCGGTGAGAAAACAATCCCACGTATGACAAAGGATCTTCCGTTTTTACCATCAGCAGCCTTCGTTGGAAATTTATCACGGCGTTCACCAAATTCATCGTACAGGTTGACGAAGCGACTGCTGTCTGCGATGGCAAGACGTTTGTTGTTCGGAGACCAGCATATAGCCTGTGTGCGGGCAAAGCCAGGCTGTGCTGCTGTTAGTGTCTTGAAGTGCTTCACTTGCATAACTTCCTTCTTTCCACTATCTCAGTTTTTTTTTTTTCTTTTTTGATCTTTGGATAGTAATGACTTATACAATTCCTTTTTTTTTTTTTCCTCTCCTTTCCGTTTCTCTTCCTTCTATTTCCTTCTCTTTTCACCCCTTGGTTTATTCGTGTCCCTTGAACTACACGTTTCTTTGCTTACTTGTTTGTTTTATCTAGCAATCAATCTCTAACACCCTTTCTCTTTCTCACGCTCTCCTCAGCCCGGCTGAGATTAAGCTTCTCTCATTAAGCAGAAGAAAAAAGAAAAGAAAAAAAAATAGAGTTTCAAAAAGTGTATTTCAGATACGTACGTAGGGAGAACAGAAGAAGACGAGCGAACAAAAATTGTAGTACTTAGCATTGTATCCTGTGTACCTTCTATCGAGACTCAAACAAACCGTCTTCCCAGAGTCACCCAAAAGTTAACAAATCAAAAGTTATCACAAGACAATGGAACCGTCGTCATTCTCTTCATCGTCCTCCATATCACCATTAAACCCTTCACTTTTCTTTACCCCCACTTGGCCGCGCAGTGATCTCAACAACGCACGACGCAAATAGCGCATAGGTACGTTTGCCTCGCACTGAGAAACATCAAATACGCTTGTCTGTGTTTTGCTTCCATCGCCAACGAGAAGAGAAAAGAAATCGCGATCGACACAGCTACGCCGCACAGCAAAGACTAAAGCCTCCGTATCTGTTGCTCTGCATTGTGTCGCTGTGTTAAATAGAACAGGCTTCCCCTCAATGCCTTTTCGTTTCGTTTTAGGATCACGCAAGTCCTTGTTTGAGTTTGTTTTTTCTTTTCGATGAGGAATAGCGGAGCGCAATAGGGGAAATGGACGCGACACATCGGTTGGCTTTGAAAAAAGTAACTCAATCCATCGCACGCTGCGCATCTCAGAATCCGGCACAGACATAAATACGGATGCAAGGAGTCGCTGGGACCACCATTCGCGACCATAGTGAAGCAGCAACTCATCACCTTCGTTAAGATCAATCAAAGGAACAAGTGTTAGAAGCGATGAAGTGTCATCAACGTTCAGTTTCACATTCGCCTTTTGCGTCAGAGAACGAAAAAGTTGTACCTGTTGTGCATATTGTTTCTGCTCAGTTACACCCATCTGGTCAGGCGATTCTGGTTTAATGGAACCAAGAAAGTCATCCTCCTGATCTGGACGCACACCTGTATCTTCGTAAACGGACATGCGTTCACGAGTGTGTTTCCAGTAAGCAGGGGACGCAAGGTCATCACGCGGTGGGAGTTCCCATGGCACCCCATCATTAATCTCAAAAAGATGTTCCTCAGTAATGCTCGGGGGAGTGACAAGTAGCCGTCGTGTTGGTATCGCATCCGTTTCGGCAGTGGAATAGTTTTTTTCGTCTCTTTGATTTTCCTCTTCCAACTCCATTTCTTCATCCCCCTCGCCTCCTTCATTTTCCCCCGCTTCTTGAATTGGCGCACTGTGAACAGCCGCAGCAGAAGCAGCAGGCGACACTAATGTGCTGCTTGGACTCTCTGAACCTTTTTTTCGTCGCCTTTTCCTGCACATGTACTGGTGGTGGTGCCGTGCGCGCCACGTCGCCAGTCCTTCGGCGTCCGGCAGCGGCGCGTGGCTGCTGGGCACGACGAGGTACCAACCCTTCGCGCTCGCCACGTGGAAATGCCACCCAGTGCTGAACTGGTGGCGCAGAGCAAGAAATCGACGAAGTGAGATGGCGTGTATGGGTGCAGTGACAAGATTTTCCACATAAGGTGGCGCAATGGCGTCGGAAGCGGGTGCAATCTCTATCGGCGTAAACTTTTTTAATCTACTGGTAAGAAAGACACCCTGTGCGCCGGGTATAAGTCGACTTGTCCCTAAACGTGTAAGCGACATACCACCCAAATGTCCTCCTCCCCGTTTTGTTTTGATGGCGCATTTTACGAAAAAAAAAAAGGAAAACAAGAAAAAGGCCCTCAAGTCCAAGAAGGTGATATTAGAATTGCATTATGGACTCTGGAAACAGAGTTAAGAACTAGAAAGATGTCGGTCAATAATTATTTAAAGCTCCAATATAGGAAGATAATGAGTCAAAGGTAAAAGAAACAAAAAAAAAAGTCAAAAATATTGCGGTAAGCTAGTATAGTTCTTAGAAACGCCGACAAATTAAAAACATAGAGCATAAAAGAAGTTATGTAACTTCCTACCTAATGAGCTCCATGGAAAACAACAAATACAAAAAGAAGGAAAAATTGCAACCTCTAAATAACATAAAGGAATTTTATACATCCTTTGCTTTACTGTAGTCGTACACAAGAAAATCCTTATTTTTTTCTAGTCAGTTAAAACATTCTCCATATTATCTCTTTATGGCAATGCTTACCCTGTCCTGTTTTTCAACCCCTCACTTCCGCTTGAGGCGATAAAGTTGATTTCCTTGGAACAGGTGGCCGTGTATGTCGCCGTTTTCGCATGTGAGAGCCTACAGCAGTGGTGCTGAAAGATTGGGGTGACTGATATTGGCTGCTACGCGATGACTCGATTCCTGGCAGATACTGAAAATATCTTTTTGTACAAATATCTGCTAACATGGGACTTGAACGAGAGCTGCGCCTTCTACTCTGGTGCTCACCCATCATGGGGGCTCCTGCATGGCATGACAATGTGTGCAATCCAGTGCCCTGACCCCAATGCAGACTCGAACAGCGTGTGTCATTCTCACTTGAGGGATAAGGCAACGAAGAGTTTCCACCTCTTAATGAACTACTACAAAAACTATGAGAGCTAAAACGTGACCGGTACAGTCGCTCAAATGCTTGTTGGTGAGTCCTGCGCGTAACGGGTTGTCCCACACCACCCATTTTGTACATTCCAGGGAGAAGTGGACCGCTAATACCGGTTGGTCGAACTCTCCAAGAAGCAGGGCGGTGCCTTAACTGCGAACCGTGTTCTGTACTACCCTCGCAAACAGTTGGAGTTTCATCATCATCAGTCTCTTCGTCTTCGCTGAGATTTGCTTCCTGAAATATAAGCTTCTGTACATATTTAATACGGGCAAAACACTCAGATCGATTCGTTGGAATAGCGTTTTGACGTAGTTTATCAACAAGTTTTCGCGCTTTAGATCTCGCTATAATGGAAGCGGAAATTTCATCAATCGGTTTCGGTTCCATGTAACGAGGGGGTGGTGGTCCTCTGAATTCTGAGGATTCGGAAAGGGATCGACCTCTCCGTTGAAGATTATCATTTGTAGAATTGGTCAAAGAAGAACAAGGTACTCGACTTACTGGTATATCGATTGGAGAGTATTTTCTTGTATTTGAAAAGCATTTCGGTGGTGGTGCAGGGGGTCTTCGCCTAGAAAATTTAGGATATTCATCTTCTAACTTCCGTGGAAAAGACTCTCCAAATGTAAAAGAATGACGGCTCTTAAGACCAGATCCCTCATTAGCAGTCAAAGCTCTAAGAACATAGTCCAAAATTTTTGGTGAACGAAGGTATTCGACAACTTCTGTTCCGCAAATTCGTTCCATAGGATTTGGTGCTAATGCAACTAATAAAATGCAAAGTGTCGGTAACGAAAGTCTTGACTCACGTGCAGAATAATTTGCCCAAATACCCTGAATCTCTCCTTGAATAATAGTGTAAAATTGATGAAGATCTACGGCGCGCTCAGAAAAACCAACCATATTAGAAGTTAACTTTTCAGATACATGCTCTACTATTAATGAAGGAGGAAGTGATCTTCGACGAAGATCGATCATATTTCTAAAATTCCCCGGGTAAAGTTTAATACTACCCCCCGCACGACTTTGCGCGCCGCAGTGAATAAATAGCTTTGTTAGCATTTCGTCTCCTTCTTCAGTTCCAGTTACCCAATGCCCCTCCTCATTACTCATGTGACGGTTAAAGGACGCGTTATCATTCTTTGTGTGCGCCGCCAAAACTCGCCCAGGGTGCAAAAAATACTTGTTGATGTTTCTCTCATCCAATTCAGATGGCAAATCGTAGTTGGTCTTACTTTGATGACCTAAGTGATTTTGAATCAACGCAATGCAGTTCTTTCGCGGCATAATATAGCTTGCTTTTCCCGTATCAAAGTTAAAAAAATATGATTCTAGGACCGTAGTATCCGGTATGTTTTTTATTCCCATTTGATCTAATACTCGCAGCACATTATCACGATTAATTTCGCAACAGTCGTTTAAACAAACGAAAGATTCACTTTGGGTCAAAAACTGAGCATCTGCAGAATCAGAGTCGCAAGCGTCATAAGACATCAAGATGTCCGGCCTTTTTTCGGGAGAGTCTGCGTTAACTAAATAAGAGGAGGCATCATTATTCTGTACCGTTAACAACCGATGCACATTATGCTCTTTAGATGGCTTTCTAAATTTCGTTCCCTGGCTACACCTCCCAGATATTATTTCAGCTAGAGAAGGCTTATCTGATTTCTGCGACATGGTTCCAACTACAAATGGCAAGAAGGTGGCGCCTCTGAAAACAGAAACTATCTTCAGATTCAGTACAAAAAAAAAAACTCTACAACAGTCTATCTATTGAACGATTTGTTTGATCATATACCTTTTCTATCGTACAGTAACCAAGCAACATAAAAAAAAAACAAAAAAAAAAGTAAAAAAAAAAAAAAACAGTATGAAGCATACCCTTTCGGTTAATAATACATACAACAATTCTAAAACGGGAAAAAAATTCCGTCAACAAAGTGGCATAACAACAAAGTAAAACAATTAATATATTACTTTCACTATACAACTTAAAAGATCACGAAAAGATGTTACCCGTAAAATCTTATAAAACCAACATTTCGATGCACCACCATATTTTATCACCTTTACGCCATAAGGCTCCGAAGGTTAAACTTTCCTTCAGCTTCTTCGATCTCGTCACCTAGATCCGGTGCCTTTTCCACAAATAAAAATTCTTTGTGCAAAATTACACCTTTTGCATCCTTCGAGCAGCACATTGAACACACAAAAACTGTCGCTGTACCAAAATCCACACCTTCATCACCACCACATCTTCCTGTTGATGTGTAATCCTGAACACGCATAAAATACAAGCATGTCGGAATAATCTGGAGCTCATGTACAAGTGCAGCCCCGCACCCATTACATGGAGGAACACGAAGAATATCTTTCACTTTACGAGGATTCATAAAAACTGGTTGAGCTGGTAAGTTATCTGAAGCATTTTCAAAATTTGCGCGTTCGTAGTAACGAATAACCTGAGTTGGTTCTCTCGCAATACGTTTTCGAAACTTTTCAAAGTCGTAATCAGACGGTTTGTCTTTAAGATCGATCGACTCTTCTAAGCTTTTTACATCTTCTTGAGTAACTTCTGGATGGCAGGCATTTTCCTCTGCAACTTTGATCATCTCGTTTTCAAGGTTTGTGGGAACAACAATCTCTTTCTCAGGTTCTGGAACTATATCAACATAGCAAGCAGGAAGGGAATACGGGGGAAGTTCGTCTTTTCTTAAAGGGTTCATCTGAATTACTTCTTCTGTATCATTCTCGTTAATAGCTTGATCATCTGAAGCATCAACTTGAAGTGTAAAAGCGCACCAACTGCTTGACGGTTGTCGAGCGCAGGTAGAGGAATTGCAGCAAAATACATAAATCATTCTGTGATGTGATGAAGAGCTCCCAGGGAGAGGGCTAAATGCTTGTTGAAGCAAACACATTGTTTTTCCGCACACATCACAGGTAGTCCATTCCTTGATAAAGGACTTTTGAAGATCTGTAAGAACTGGAAAATAGGTCGCTGTGCCTCCAATTTTCGTCTCAGACGTAAGTTTGTCTCTTTCAATGGACATAAAACCATCAAAAATTCCCAGTAAAGTTTTGGGCATTCTTGGGGCTTTTTTGCCTCAAATTTTTTGTTTTATTCTTTTTAAGTAAAAAAAGTCGTGAAAGGCAGAATAATAATAATAATAATAATAATAATAATAATAATAATAATAATAATAATAATAACAATAATAAAACATGAGCGCAAGAAAAAAAAAAAAAAACAATATGGGCAAAGCAATGCGGGCGTAACAATAGTAAAAGAAAACACTTTACGATTGAAATAGTGTTCACAGGCAAACGCATTGGATAACCAATCATATTCTACATTATTGAATATAACAACAAAAACAAGAAAAAAAAAAAAACTTTGGAACGCACCCCCAAAAGTGCTTGCTATTCAACAAAACCATGGAAGCATTTTTTTTTTTACTTGTATAATTTGTTTTGGCGTAATACACTAAAAAAAAAAAAAAAGTAACTCTTGCTTTCGAACACTAGGTATATATATATATATATATATATTAACGCATATTATATAACAAAAAAGGGGTACACATCTCGCTTTCAAACGAATATAATTCCAATTACACAGATCCAAACTCTTCTGCCCATTGTTCAAACTCCTTCAGCGAACTTTGTGAGACGGACGGCTGAATCTTTCTTAATGCTTCTTTAAAATCACTCATCGCAACAGGTGAAACCACCATCTTTCCCTCCTCTTTAAGAGCCGCAATTTCAGCAGGGGATTTGTCTGCAATAAGTCTTCTCATAGGCATCATGGCAGCGTCTCTGACGAGCAAATTCATGTCGGCACCACTAAAACCTTCAGTTTTTCGAACTATTTTTTCTAGGTCAATATCAGAAGAAACTGACATTATAGATGTCTGTTTTTGTAAAAAAATCGAGCGTCCTTCTTCATCAGGAAGCGGAATGTATATACGCTTCTCTAGACGACGACGCATTGCGTCGTCTAGATCCCATGGCCTATTTGTGGTAGCCAAAACCATAACTCTTTTATTACATTCGGTGACCAAACCGTCGATTTGCTGAAGCATCTCACTTTTTACGCGTCTGCTTGCCTCATGTTCATTACCACCTCGAGATGACATCAACGAATCGATCTCATCAAAAAAAATTGTCGAAGGCGCGTAGTGGCAAGCAAGTTGAAATAAAGTGCGAACCATTTTCTCGCTTTCCCCAAAATATTTACTTATAAGTGAGGAAGCACTCATATTAAAAAATGTTGTTTTCGCACTGGTAGCAACAGCTCTGGCCAGCATTGTCTTTCCAGTTCCGGGAGGACCAAACAAAAGAACACCCTTCCACGGTTGTACAACACCCGTAAAAAGTTCTGGAAGTAATGAAGGTAAAATAACAGCTTCACTTAATAAACGTTTTGCTTCCGGTATACCAGCAATATCTTCCCATTGAACATTTGGAGAACGCTCAATAATTTCAGCTTCGATACGTTCAGCAAGTTCTGAATTAATACCAGAAGGCAATGGGGATCCACTTCCACTGTGTTTTTCTTCTGTTGCCATCGATTTGTTCCCCCTTGTTTTTCCACCTTTTGTACCCCTAGTATTGTCAGTTGAGCTTACGCCTCTTCTCGTACTTCGAGGAGCAACACCATCTTCCGTTAAAAGGCCATAATTTCCACCTTTCTTTGAAGAAGATTCAGAATTCCTTCCTCCTCCTCCTCTATAACTTAAGTTTTGTCGAGTGCTTAGAGTACTTCTAGGCGGTTTGTCGCCAGAGACAAGTGATATATTGCGTACCGATAGTTTTCCTCCACTAGCAAGAATAATGGGAAGAGACGCACCCGGTTTTATCCCTGGGGCATTAATAATAGGATACAAGACATCCCCATTGGCTGCTAAACTCAAATTGTCCAAAGTGGCTACTAGAGAAAGAGAAACATGATCTCTACAGAGTCGAAGAGGTGTCATCTTTTCCAGAACCTCCAGTCTCTCAAAAGTTTCGTGTTGAGTTACACGCCATTTTTCTACAGAGAGAAAAGCTCCTCCACCATTATCAAAAAAAACTACCATAACTGGAAACCCATTCATTTCCTCTCCAGCTTCGCTTGTGATTCCCATTCCAAATATTACACTTTGTCCTCTGCTGGCTAAATTTTGAACCTGCAATGAGAAGCATGACGTCCCACTTGCAGGTGGCAGTGGTGCTAATGAACGAATCAATAATAAATCACTACAGTGAACCTTGGATATAGAACCCTTGTAAATTTCATCGGTTATTAATAATATATGTGCAGCTGTTGTACTTTGTCTTTGAACACGGCCACCGGAGCACATCTCGGTCCAACCAGGAATATGATCACTAGGCTGAAATCGAAACGGAGAAGTTGTTTCACTGGGATCAGCATCTTCATCTATAGTTCCTACCCATTCTGGTCTGTTAGTATATTGTTGTCGATATTGAGAAACAAGTGGGACAGCAGTCCTTTCCAATGTTGAACGTGGTTGTGTTGGCAATATACCTTCACGCTGCAAGCAATTACGTTTACCTACTCGGCCGCGCCCTGGAACACTCAGTGTACTTCTCAGATTGGGAATTGCTTCAACTGGCGGACGACGTTGACCCCCGCTAGTAGTATTACCTTGATTATTTAACGAAGATAATATAGCACGTTGAAGACCAATATCTTCCTCCATTGCTTTTGTTTGATCGCTCTAATTTACCCTTTTTTGTTACTACTGTTTCCTTTTTCTTCTTAACCACTTTATATTATTTGTATTTGATTTCTAGACACTAAAACAACAGCTGTTCTCAGATAGAATCTCAACGCGAAAACGTCTTTTTGTGCAATTATGAATTTATTTGTACTAAAAAGTTTAAAAAGAGCAAAAATAAAAAAAAGAGCAAAAGAATATATATATTGTTTCTGTTCTTATTGTTCAATTGCAAGGTATGTGTACCGCCAAAGGTGCATCCCATTCAAATTGGTATTAACTCACTTTGTAATTTTCCCGCCCCCACCCTCCTGAAAACTTTTTTTTTTTTAGCATCCTTTAGGCATACGAATAGACACCACTCCCCCCCCCCCCCAAAAAAAAAGCGGAAAAAAAGTAAAAAAAATGAGGTCCATTTTGCTCCTCGACACATCAAGGAAAGCAAATACACAAAGACTTAAAAAAGAGCCGCATTCAAAATAATTTTCGTAAAATTTTGTTCTATACACCCCCCCCCCCCAAAAAAAAAAAAAGTTGAAATAAGGAAAGCTGATCGGACGAGTTTCATTATACAGAAAAACCGCAAGGGCATTCAGGGGAATAAACACTTCCAGGAATTCATTAAAAAAAAAAAAAAAGGCCGGTGCGGGCTTATACAAAGAAGCGAAAAAAAAAAAAATGTGCGTAACATCTTCTTAACTGGCTCCAGAAAGATGAACACTCCTCGACAAGACTTCACATAATTGTTGCGATAAATTAATAACAACAGAAAAAAATAGAGGGAAAAGATGTTTCTTCCGTTGCCTTACCAAAAGAATACTGAGAAAAAAGCGGTGGGGAGCACAGCCACAGCACCCCATTGGCCACTCCATGAAGTAATTTCTCAGAAGGCGACGAACCGCAACTCGGCCTCTTTCCCTCTCTTTCGTCTTTAAGAATCAGATAAAAAAAGACTTATGAGATAAAAAATAAAGTGAGTCCAAGAATGTTGGCAGGGTCGTTTAAAAATTCAAAGAAAAAAAAAAGTAAAGGAAAAAAAAAACAAGGGGTGATCACGTGATTTGTATTTACAATACGTTTTTGTGAGACCGAACCGTATCACCTTTTCTCCTATAAGGCATACCTCCTTAGTGCTTATGAAACGGCCAAGGGATTTTCTAGGTGGGAGTCCCAAACATCTTCCTACCAATGGACCCAGACACGTGGAGGGAAATAGAGAGTGTGTGACGGGGAGGTAAAGAAAAAATAAAAAAAGCTACTTATCGGCTTATTCAGGGTATCCCAAATAGGAAGATAAGGCCAGGTTGGAAATTGATAGCATTCACTGGTCAAGAGGCCAGATTCCATATTGATCTCCTCATGTTTCTAAAAGGTAAATCCAGTATTCAAACCTTTTAAATTTATAAATGGAAGTATTGCAGAGGAAAACAACAACAACGAAAAAAAAGAAGCGCGAAGAAAACGAACTTGAATCATTAGTTTTGTAACTTTTAAAACGACAAAAAAAAAAAAACACTCCATTTGCCAGCCCTAGATGTAGTCCCAAGGCAAAGTCGCGCATTCACGTGGGTAGCCCCGTCCAGGGAGGAGGGCGGTAAGGAATCGGACAAACATGTAGCACCACAACTCTGAAATTTTGTTTCCATCGCTGCAACAGAATCTACGCAAATTAGTTCTGAGAGCCCCTCCCAAGAGTGCTATTTTTGGGATTCCGGTTGCGCGTCCTCACCGGCGAAAAAAAAATGGGTGTTTGCGTAGGAGAATCCCGGAGGAAGAATATTACTATGGGGGTTGTTTAAAGATGGCGCAGCTTGTGAGAATCTCGTCTAAATCCCCGTTTTTATGTAAATTCCCTTATGGCATAGCAATAGCTTCCCTTACAGCAACCACAAAAAACAAAAACAAAAAAAAAAACGCCCTCTATTGGCGAGCTATTTAATACAAACCTGTTCATCATGAAGGCCGCAGGAATGATTTCTATTGTCATTATTATAAAGATTTGTTAGCTCATGCCAAGGGGGTAGGGAAACTTACTGGGTGAGAGTTTTCGTCTTTAAGTTTTATCATTTTAAAAAGGAAAGCACAAATTTAAGCAGCTCTCATCCTAAAGGCGGTTCTAAACTATCCATTTTCATGGTGTTATCACATCGCATTTGACAAAAATTAGCTTTGTGGCTCTCTTGCTTGAATTCTAAAAAGTGGAACTTTTGGTGTGGATGGCAAGATATAACTTACTTATATTTATTGATAAAGGCAGAGCGGAATTCCACCACCAGCAGCCTCCGAGAGAATATAAGATCAATGAAAAAAATTTAACTATGCGAGACACATTTCTGCGTTCTTTAGAATTATAAAAATTATGTGCAGCTGGCAAGAATGAGTGGAGTCAAGTCTGACACGGGATAAGGGTATAATCAATAGCAAGGAAATCCACTTCTTATGTCAGCGGTGCTGTGAGAAGGAACTAGGATCTAGTGCTATATATGCAGTTGGGGAAGCCCACCAATCTATTCGAAATTCAAGACGGGGATATTCATTGACTTTTCAGTCCATCAGGCAGCGCCAGTAACGTGTTTATTATTCATGATAACGAATTGATATTTGTGACACAAGGAATAACACACTTACTTGTTCCTCGCCTTTTGGAAAAAAAAAAAAAAAACAATCTCTGCCAAAAACATAATCTACATCCCAATGTCCTGTACAGGCAGTAGAAAAAAACAACAACACAGAACATCCACTTATCGACTTGGCCTGATCTACACCCACCTATATCCTTTAAGATAAATAAAGAGACACAAGGGAGAATCTAATATACCTCTGAATTAGCTCAAAGTGCACCCGCATCAAAAAATCATTCGTTTGACAAGTGCTAGCATGAAAAGTATCTCCCCAAGGCATAATGAGGATTCTTTCAGTAAAAGCATAGGAATTGGCAGCTTTGAGGGCTCTTCCTACCCTAAAGAAATCCCCCCCCCTAAGGGGAGGAGAAGAGGTGGAAAGGCAAAATATGAAATTTTAATGGAAAGAAGCCCATTAAGGGAAGAACCGCGTGTTCCTTTAGTTATAGATTTTAAAATAGGTAACGGGGTAACCCTAAGTAGGTTAATAGGATGGGGCCCCTAGGGAAAGGCAAGTAGCCTTATCTCATTTGACATTCCCTTCAGAAGCTCCTAGAGAAAAGGGACATTTCCCTTCTTACCACGACAATATACATGTATATATATACATGTATAAATGAATGAATTGAAAAGAAGAGAATGAATATGAGTTTGTATATTTTAATCTAAGAGGTGATTACTCACAATTGGGTAAACTGTGGAAGGCTCAGTTCCTCTCCCTCAGACTGAGGAGGAAAGTTACTTAATTAGAAGAAATTTGAGGAAAAAGCCCAAGTAACGGGCTGGAAAAGCTTTTGAAGTGACAAAGTCCATGAAAACAAGCTAATACAAAATATGAGCAATGGATCAACTACTTCCCCTCTCTCGCAGCCAAAAAAAAAAAAAAAAAAGTTTACGTGGGGAGCATACGAAATAAAAACAAAAACAAAAACAACTGAAATTGTGTCTTACAGCCATATATATATATATATATATAATGTTTGAATTTGACAGAGCGTCGTAAACTCGAAAAAAGCGGAAAAAAGGAGAAGAATAAAAAGAGGAAACTATGTTTCCTACAAAAACAAGCAGCAACCGCTCTTTAATTATTCGTAAAGCATTGCACCCCCAAAATAATTGAGTACCGCTTTACCTCAAAATCAAAAAATATTCTCTCTTTTTTTTTTTTTTTTCATTGTGCTTTTATCCTGCACGTGCTCTATCACGTATCCTCCAACTTGATTCTTGCTCGAG
>JASANW010001261.1:0-36257 GCA_030849725.1 Trypanosoma boissoni
CCTACACAAGCAATTGCGTAGCACTCAGTGCAAATGCAATATCGAGATAGAGGGGAATGGGCATCCCAAACGGCTGCCCATCACAAAAAAAAAAACGCACACTGGTGAAACCACTTCTAAACACAGTGGACCAGAAGTTAACGAGACACGAAAAAAAAGTTAAGAAAAGATCATATACTTATTCTTTTAAATATATAGCGGCAGAGTGAGCCACCTTAGTTCCCCCTTAATTTCGTAGTGATTTCAGAGTTAGGATCCTCTCCGCCGCAGTGGGCTGATGCGCTTTCATCTTTGCCTTAAAGCCATTCACACGGCCCTCAATGAACATCTCCGTCTGTACAGGGCGTACGACAAGAGTGGCCACATACTCCCCGGACTCCAGTCGCTCCAACTTCGTATTTCCAAGGGCTCGGATTTCCGAGTCCTCACCAAAAGTAACCTCCACATGCATCTCGTACTGCGTCGTATCGTTGTAGTACGCCCACTGATCCGTGTCTTTGTTTACAATGCGGAATAGGAGTCCATTGTCCTCTTTAAAGCATCTTACGACTTCGTGACCTCTAAAGGCTGGCTTGCCGTGCTTATACGTAATTCCCGTAGAGGAACAACAGCCCATATTAATATACTGTAGTATATGTTAATATATTACGGAAAAATTGTCGATTAAGAAGCTGTTAGATTAAAAGGTAGTGGGAATGAAAAGTAATAATAATAAGAAGAAAGCGCAAACAGATGACAGCAATCTACCGATAAAAAAGACAAGTAAAAATATTTACTGCAACGAAGTATTTTATTTTTTTAATAAACATGTCTCATCATGGCTTAAATCGTATCTCTTTTTTGGTTATCTTCCTTCGGTAGAGAGTAAAGGATGAACGCATCATAATTCAAGCACATAAAAATATATGTACTATATATTAGAAAAGATTTTTTAAATAAGGAGCATCAGTGCTTTCCGTATAATGCGGAAAGAGTATTGGAGACTTCTCTATTCTGTCTTTACAAATGTACAATCGTTGGTGTTCCTGCTTTATTTGCTCTGCTCGCGGAACGCAAATAAATATATATGTAGATATGAAGATAAAATGATATACGGATATGAGAAGTGGCAAAGCTCGGGTGACATACCTTTTACTATGCCTATGGCATGATGATGTCAAACCGAAAAAAAATTATTAGAAAAGATATTCTATTTCCTTATCGAGTCCTCCTTCTACTCCAAGTTCTACTTGTCACAGACAAAACAAGAAAGAGACGATCAACGTAGACGATATTGAGTGAATTACCACATTTAACTATAGTTTCACTTCTTCAAAATAAGGCGACACACTTGTCTCATCTACCTCATTATTGTTTGCTTGTTTTCTTTTTGCTGCAGAGAGATACGGAGCACATGCACCGCAAACCCCACTTTCCTCGCATGATCAGAAGTATAAAGTAATGGATAAAAAATAAAAAGAAAACACAAAATGTAAATGTCCGAGCCTTGACCACATTTCCATGTGTGTCACGGGTGTATAAGTAGCAAAAGCCTTAATTGTAATGCACCGATCCTGTGTTATGAAGCATTCAAGCGCGACTCAGCCGGCAATGCACACACCTTATTGAGCAGAGGTTGAAAAATATATACCAAAACCGTATGGCAGTCCTTTCCCTTAAAGTATAGCAAAGACGAAAAATAAACTACAACTGGAGTGGGTTGTGAAATATCCAAAGAAACGCATTGTGAATCCAATTCAACGCTTCTTTGCCAATACTTCGTTTGTGGAGCCCCTTGCGTGCCGCCTTCCGTGGCATCAGCAATCATTCCTTTCGACTGAGTGTAGTTCGATCCATTGCAATCAGAATCTTTCTTTGAGTAGTGGAAAAAAAAAAAAATCATCTGGTGCCGCACATTAAGCTTTGCATGCGCTTCCGACCATATGACATTTAGATGACCTTCCCCCTCTGGTCTGCTTTTTTTTTTTTTCTTTTGCTATTCTTTTCACCCACACCCGACGTAAAGGCCTTCCGTTAATTTAGATATACGCATGCTATCATCATCTGTAATTTCTTTAGCATAATTCCTGTTTGTATTCTTTTGACTTGTTCAATATCATTGCCATTTTCTCTATACCTTTTAAGGGTAACAACCTTTGCTTCACCATCTTCGCCTCTTAGTATTTGCTGTAGTGAACTTTCCCTTCTCACGATAGCTAGTAAGCTGCATTTCATAGTAAGCCCACCGTCAACACTGTCTTTTGCAAACTCTTATGGGGTGATTGGAATAATGATAATGCTCGCGAAGCACGAGCCAGTGGATCCTTCTTGGGCCAATAGCCTCCTGTCCGGTGCTGTTGGCTTCGAGAACTCCTCAAAGTGGCCCGTCAGAAGTACCACGTACCCCGTGCTGCCATTGTAAAATAGCCAAATGCTGTTGACGGTCATTTAGTGAAAAATGAGGCATGTGTCTTCCCATGCTGGAATTCATTAAACATGCGAAAGAAAATACCATTATCTCAGAGAATAGCAAAGAAAAAAGTCACCTCGTTCCCTTGGAACAACGAGTCACCACAAGAGCTATCCGATCCTTTGCACCCGAATATTCTTGTGAGGTTGAAAACCAGAGCAGGAGCGCCCTGCTCCCATGAATGCTCTGGCTATATCTAGTGAGATAATGAGAAGACGAGAGCGTGGCCACAACGCGGTCTTGCAGCTCTGCCTGAGGGTGAGCTGTGCTCTTCACTTTTGGTATGAGCGATAACAGCGGCGAAAAAAAGGAGTAGGAAAGGAAGAAAGAAGCAAAAAATACAATAAAAAAAATAATAAGAACATGGTTATACTTTTTTTTTTCTTTTTTAATAATAAGTGGCTCACTCAATACACTCAGTAAAGTCCGTCTTAAATATTAAAGATGCAGCTTCCTCCTCTGTAACCATTTATTGTCCTTTGGTTCTTTTTGCCCAAGTAATCATTTAGCACGGGGAGCTGAAAGCTCTTATGTCTTCGCGACAGGGGGTACGGCACTTAATCAAGAAGGAATAAAAAGATTATTTTTTTTTTAAGACTAAAAAAAAAAAAAAAAGTGAGAGAGAGAGAGAGAGGAAGAAGGGGAAAGAACGCGATCCTAACCGAATGTTTACTCCTCAATCTCTCGCTATTCCACCTTTGCGCGCTGCGTCGGGGGCTCGCAGGAGACAGACTCGTCGCTTTTCGACAAGCGAATGGCCGCGACTGGGTTCGCCCACACGCCGTCCACAAGCATTTGCAGCAGTTCCCTGCGGTCGTCCATCTCCTCCTCCCACTGCTCTGTGGCCTCTGCGAGTTCCTCCTCCTCCTCCTCCGCGTCGAACGCCTCGTCGTCCTCGGGGTGCGGCTGCATTTTGCTGAAGGCCTCGAGAACGCTCCACCCGCGCGTCCCACTCGGCGCGGGCCGCTCGCGCTTTTGGCCGCCGCCCTCCGCCTCGTCCGCCTCGTCGCTCGGGCCGTGTCCCGGGCGCCACGTGATGCCCGAGAAGCGGCACTCGTCCGTCTCCCTGTCCTCGTCGTCCTTGTCGGGAAGGGCCTGCACGGCCTCCGCCCACAGCTCTGTCTCCTCGAAGAATGGATTGGACTCAAAGTTCAGCGAAACCTTCACCCCGTTCTCCGTGTAGTCCACCTGAAAACCTGTCATGTGCGCACGCAGTAACTGCGCGTCGTAGGAGCCGAGAAGGCCTTCTCCGTCGCCACCTTTCGCAGCCTCAGGAGCGGCGAAGGCGGCGATAATGGCGTCGGCCCAGAAGGAACGGGGAAGATGTCCGTCCTCAATGGACTTCGCGATCACTGCGTTGCGCTTGGCATAGTGAATATTTTTGGTCGTATTAGCCTCCGTCATAATCTTCTGTATGCTGCTGTGAAGCTCTTCTTGCATATCGTCAATCTGCTTCTGCACAATTTGCGCAGCATCGTCGGATCCGTTGTTAGTTGTCATGGTATCTAACTGACTATGTCTTTATATATATATATATATTTTTTTTTTAATATATATTTATATATATATATATATATGTGCGCGTGCGTCTGATGTGTGTTACACAGAAAAAGAAAAAAAAAAATGGTGCATTGATAAAGCCCATATCGTTCGAACGGGATAGCCACAGAAAACTAATAACAATGACATATAATAAAACCCAAAAGTATGTTGTCAAAAAAAAAAAAAAAAATTCCTCAACGGCATACTGAAGTCGTCAATTTAATAAACATTCGCTGGACGGATAGGTCCAGTGGTTAAGAAAAAAAGGCAAACAGCAACACCAGAAAAATCACAGAAACGAATCTATGTAGACTTCCATGACAACAAAGAAGAATTTAAAAACAAACAAAGAAACAAAAAAAAAAAAAAAACTAAAAGCAAACGCTGTGAAGGCGTGCATGGCAACGCAATGAAAGAAATGTTCCACATTAGAAAGATGCGGAAAAGCCGTTTGCCTCTATGCCCAGCCCACGCAGCCATTCCGATGCTATCCATGTGTCTTTCCTTTTTCTTTTTTTCCAATTAATGAAAGGAGTGAGAGGAGAGGGAGAGGGGAAAATATCACTTCTCATTCTCTTCTTCTTCTTTTACTATTATCGGATCTCTTGATATTGCCTCCTCTTTTTTTTTTTTTTTGACTCCCTACTTTTCTTATTGTTGTTACTTAAATAGGATGCATAAGTGAAACAAAACAGTCAAAGTCAAAAAAAAAATAAAAGGGATACCAGTAGATAGGCAACATATGAAAGAATGCCATAATGTAAGGAGAGAAAAAAAAAAGGAAAAAGTATAAAAGTTTTTGAAGACAAAAGAGCAATACCATTACACATTGGTAAGGTGTAAAGGTATGTGAAGGCATATGTGTAGTGTGCGCATAAGGGAAGAAAAAAAAAAATAATTGAAAAAGTGTGCAAAGAACGCAAACAGCCCTTCATACAGATTGAAAACATTTGTTGTTTTTGTTTTTTTTTTGTTTTTTTTTAATATATAAAGTGAAAGGTCAATTGAGACCTTTCGAGTGCTCCTTCAATACGGAGAACATATACAAATAAAATAACAAATGTTCTTTACATCTCGGCCATAGGGCACTAATTCTATATTTTCATCAATCAGTCGTCCCATATATAAATAAATAAATAAATAAATAAATATATTTATATATATATACATATATATATGCATACAAGCACACTACATGTACATGCCCTCTCCTTGTGTTCCTTTCGCACAGTCATTCTCATCTTCCGAGGACTGAAAAGGCAAAAAAAAAAAAAAAATGAAACTTCAACAGAAAACATATTCTGTTTTCATTTTTATGATACTCTTAATAAGTAACTAAGAAGTACCGTTTTTTTTTTTTGTTTTTTTGTTTTTTTCTTCTCACCACTATTCACTTTCTTCTCTCTTCTTTTCTTCCTCGGTATTTCCCCCCAGTTTCAAATTGCCACAAATCTGATCATTCTTTTTCCTCCACCATTTCACTTTTCATTTCCTCTCATGTGCACTATCCTCTGCGCCTCTCTTACACCCATCCCCCTTTTCTCCCGCATCGTTCAAAAAAAAAAGAAAAAAAAAAAGAAAAAAAAATGTTATTCGTTCTCCGCATTCGCCCTATCGCCGCCATTCTCAGACCTCTTACACAACTTCTTCGCCGCCCTCTTTTGGCCTTTTTGTGCGTCTGAGAGTACGACGGCCTGATAGACCGCATCGAAGCCGTCGATGTCGCCCTCCACAAACTCCGCCGTCTCGCATGGGGAGACCACAGTCTTTGCCACATATCCACTCCTCTTGGGGAGCGCCACAAGCGTTGTATTGCCAATCGCAGTGATGCGACAGTGCGGGGAAAAAGTGACCATCACATGAAATTCAAGTGTCTTGGAGTCGTTATAAAAAGCCCACTGCTTTGTTGTGCTATTCGATAGGCGGAAGAGAAGACCGTTGCCCTTCACAGTGCATTTTGTCTTTTCATCGTACGGAAAGGTTTTTTTAGGAGAGCCATTAGCGAACCCTTCAGCGTCGCAGGAAGAGCGCCCTTTGCTTTTACTGCTCGCACAACCCATTATCTATAAAAATTATATATGTATATATATATATATATATGTCTGTGTTTCTTACTTTGTAAAATATCGACCTCCGATCAGGATGAAGGGCAAAATCAAAACCATAATGTAAAACACACAAAAAAAAAAAAGAAGAAGAATAATAATAATAAGAAGAGATTTATAACGGGGGAGAGGAGAACAAAAATGAGAAGAGGCAAACACACTAGAGGAAGGAGAAAGAGTTGACGCAAGTAAGTGGGAATGGAAGAAAAGAGTGGGTGAAAAGCTGTAAATTGCTGAACGCATCGTATGAATTCCCCTATACAATTCAGTGCGGGAATTTAAATATGAGAAAACAGAGATATATCCTCCTCTTGTACAGCACAGCCACTCTCTCCAACTTGAACTTCTGTGGTGGTGGGGAAGAAATCTTCATCCCGAGACAATAAGTTCTCTTCGTACCTATTCATCTCGTCAGACTTACTAGCAAACAGGTCTTCAATTTAAAGTCATAAGTATTAGTTAGTTCAGTTTTTGTTTTTGTTTTTTCCTTTCCTCTGGATAATTTCAGTACACTGTTAATTCCCACATCAATGGCAACGCTCCTTTCGCCGCTTCTTCTCCATTTATTCAGACACTTTGCACTTGCAACTCTAATAGGCATCTCATCGTAGCGGGTGATAAAAACTTTGTATTCCCACCTCACAAACGCCACAGTATCGACGGATGGAACAAAGACATAAATGCAAAACTGGACAACTCTGTACATTTCACAAAGAAAAGTTGTACGGCATCAAGTCCCGTTACAGTGTCTTCCCGTCCAAACACCACGCGGATACGCAAAAGGACAGTTCCCTGTGCCACTGTTGTGTGGCCACGAGCGAATTCGGCCGTTACCAAGAAGATCACACTGGTTATTGTCGAAACAACGGCTAACCGCGTCGCTTGGAAAACAAAAAAAAACTTTTTTTTTTTTTTTTTTTTTTTTGCAAAGACGCACTCATTCTATTCATATCCTCTGATAGAATACCATGCACTCTCACTAAACACTGTGCAAAGTGAAAGATGCCAAATGCGCCCTGACGATCGCCCCCCCCCCCCTCTTCCCATTGGTTTTTTGTTTGTTTGTTTGTTTGTTTGTGTTGGTCGGGTACAAGACTCTCCTCTTCGTGGGTCTTGTCACAGGGCCTCCCGCGATCGCATCTGTCTCAGCACACTCCATGTCTGCGTTTCTTTTCATACGATGCGACACAGTTAGTTTCCCATGACAATCATCTCTTTATAGAATTTCGCTTTTTGCGGGCAGGCTGAGCGCAAAAAAGCAAAAGTCCCTTTGCCAACTTCATTCACTAAAACGGGAATTGTTGCGCTGTGCTATTTGTAGTATTGGTCTGGAGCTCTTCTTCTCATTCCTTGTAACTTTCGCCATAACTGCCCGTTGGCGGAATGGCTCCCATTAGATGGGGCGTTCCATGATTTGCATCATGTCATCTTTTTTTTTTCTTCGTCGGGATCTCTATTCCACTTTGCTGATTCCCTTGAAAAGCGAATCCGCTACTTATGTCTAGGTGCTTATATATATATATATATATATAGTTGCGTAAAAAGAAAAGAAAGGCAAAGAGAAAAAAAAAAAACGCAATGAAGAGTAAGTAACGGAATCCAATAGGCAATGTACGGCTTGAAGCATGGGCACACTGACAAAAAGTCACACATACGCATATATATATGTATGTGTGTGTGTATTTGTTTGTACGCATATAAACAAAAACGACATAAAAGCAAAAGATACAAAAAGGCGTGCTCAAGGTACTCGCCATACCTTCACTCCCTTTTGCATTTCGTTTTCATTTCCCCTCCCCTCATCTCACTTTGTCTTCCACTTTAAAAGCAAAAGAAGTGATGGAACTAGCCTTGCAAGTCATTTTCATGAAGAAAATGAAAGATCTATTTTGCTGCGTACTTCATGACACAGAAATATAAGCCGTGTACTCTCAAATGATGCAGAACTGAGCGCCAACGAAAAAGGAAAAAAAAAAAAAAAACGCGACTACATCACTATTCATCAAAAACTACCACAACAACAACACAAACAAAGAACCATCGCCGCGCATGCCACAAGACAGTGACACTACGTTTATTCCATACCGGTGCCTGCATGCCTAGTGTATTCCGCCCCGGAGTCAGTACGCTCTGCGGTCCACGGCGGCTCTCCTCCTTCGTCCGTAGAGCTGCAGGCGCCCGCCGCTGGCAATACCGCACAGTGGCGCAACGGGATGCATAGCCGCCGCGCTCGACTGATGCCTCAGCCGAAAGTGCCCGCGTCCCCCTGCTGTCATTACGTGCCCCATAAAGAGCCCATCGCCCGTGACGGCCATCGAGGTGATGCCGCTGCTGTAGCACTGCACATCGAGATGGCTCACAGCCTGTAGCGAGGATGACGTGCTGTGTGTGTCAGGAAAGATGGCGTGGCGCAGTGGTTGCCGCAGGCATCGGTCATCCCACAGCATCACAACGCCTTGCGCGCCGCCGTACCCCGTCACAAGGCCGTGTGCGTAGCGACTGGAGAAGCTGATGTGCAGGCAGAGAGGCCGGCAGGTGCCAAGACTTCCGTCCGCGTCGGCGGCTCCTTTGTCTCCGCCGCGCCCTGCGTGGCCCATGGCAGTTGGCTCCGGCAGCACATGCACGGCACGCCGCGGCGCGCGCAAGTCATACACATACACAGATCCCGCCCCCACAGCCATTGTTGAGGCATCGACGGGGTGCGACGCAAGGACCGATGGGGCAGCCGGGAGTTCACCGCGCCCGGCTCCGGCACTCGCACGATGCTCACAGTTGAGGTCCCACGACGCAATCGACCCGTCGGCGCCGCTCACATGCAGCAGCAAGGCGGGCGCGTGGTACGAGGAGAGGCACTGGTGACTGCTCAGCGCATCCTCGTGTGTCATGGTATCAAAATTCGTCACGCAACGCACCGCGGCCGCGTCCGTGTACGCAGCGAAAATATCTACCGCGCCCGAGCGACCAACGGCGCAGAGAAGCGTACGGTACGCGGGGTCGACAAGGTGCAGTCCCGTGAGGGGCTCGCCACCGCGCCGCAGTCCCGCGCTGCCGGCGGGCCACGACAGTGCATGCGGCTTTGTGAGTAAAGCGGCGGCTCCCGCTGCCGCGGGTCCCGGCGCCCCAGGGGTCTGCCAGATACGCAGGAGCGAACCGCGATTGCGCCCCTCGCTGCGGGAATTGTCACCCGCGTGGCCGACGGCCCCCTCGGCACCGGCATCGGTGCTGACGCTGTTGTTGTTATGCATTTTTTTTTCCTTGTCATAGTCGTTCTCGTTGTCACTATTGTCGTCGCTATCAAAATCGCTGTCGATGATGGTGGGGCGCTGGGCGTACATGTACCGCATCCTTGCACAGGGCGAAAAACTCGACACGCCCTGCGCCGCAACACTGCCAACGTTAAACTGTGACATAAGCCGTAACACAGGAGCAGACGCAGTGGCCGAGGCCTTTGATGGTGTCGGCGGGGGCCTATCAAAGCCACCGGTCTCAAGTGACCAGACATGCACGACACCTTGTTCCGTTCCCGTGACAAAGTGTTGTTCTGTCGGGTGAAAGGCAAGAACCTGCACGCGCCCGCCACGCTCAGCATCTGTGTCGCGCTCGGCAAGTAGCTGGTACGAGGCATCGGGATCCTCTGCTGCGCTATTTAAGCTGTTGGGAGCCCCATCGAAACCCCCGCCCGCTGCCGGCAACGCACCCAAAGGAGAGGAAAGAGGGGAAGGGATACGACCAGCCGCCCGAGTCGTGTTCCCATGAGGATATGTATTGCACAAAGGATTACTGATCGGGTTGCCGTGTAGCTGGTGGCCGGGGTTATTGTTGCCGGTGTTGTTGTTTGTATGACTCGCCGTATTGGTATTATTATTTGTATAAGGTAAATTGTTTGTGGTCGATGTAGCGACAGCAGTAGCTGCGGTAGAGCTTTCTTCGTCCTGCGGAAGATGCAGTGTGAAAAAGGACGAATACATGGACATGGCTTGCGGGTAAAACGGTAGCACACCGGTGTCCTGTGCTTCACTGTCGCGTGGCATAACAGCCGCAGTGTGGCGCAAAGCCTCGCGCATTCGCCGCAAATACCGCCGCAGCAGTACATCGCGCTCAAGATTAAACGGGTGTCGCGGGTCATAATCATCCAATGGCAGAAGCATCAGCTCCCTTAAAAAGGACAACAGTGTAAAGACAAAGGACACAATCGCGGACCCGTCATGTACAGATATGGTGCGCAATGCACAGTTTACGCAAGCTGTCTTCGGCAGCGGAGCGCTACGAGTTTGTTCGCGTGCATTTTGTCTGCCTGTGACCGAATTCCCCGACGACCCTCCACCACACCTTCCCTGCGCCTTTCCACGCGCCACAGCAGACCCGCTTCCAGTACCTCCAGCACCAAGTGCGGTAAACGTGTTGAAGAAGCCTGTGAAGAAGTTTGTGAAGCGCGAAGCCGATGACACGGTCGCCCCATGTATCACTGATGGACATGGGAAACGACCAGACGGGTGTGGCTGTGGGTGAACATCAAGGAGTAAGAAATCCTCCACGAGGGCTTTGTGCGCATGGGCGGCGATATGGGGGCACGAGCCTTGTGCTGCGGCGAGCAGGTAGGATGTGGATAAGGCCAGTTGCCGAATCATTGCCTTCGGCCGTCCGCCTAGAGCCGCCGGAGGACTCTCAGAGGTAGAATGCGGGTCCAACACACGCAACGCCTGGGGCTCTTGTCCTTCTTGTGCTTGTTGCCGCGATAGCTCATGCTGCAGGTGCGGTGGCTTGGGTTTCTCTCGCGGCGTACGACTACCGCTATGCATGCATTTAAACTCAAGGTGCAGAGCATGACGAATCTCTTCCGCAGACATGGAGACAGAGAGTTCATCGACAAGCCATCGCATCGCGACTAGATGTGCACCAATGTGTTCAAGTCGATTGTCTGGGTGCCCTTCATAAGGCTTTCGTTGTCCAGCTGTGATCGCACGCACGCAACGCATAGCCGTTACCGCGTCTGAGGATGGTGAGAGAAGCAAAATAGTAAGCGCCTTAAGCGCCGCCCCACGTATGGCAGATGCCTTAGAGTGTCGCAAACGGCGCAGCGCAATGATCGCACGTAGCAATGAAGCAGCGTCCTTCTCTCCTCTACTGGACCGTGTATCATTTTCAACATTACCATCCTCTTTTTTATCACACTTCTGCGTCTGGGATGACTCTCCGCAGTCATCCGCTGGCTCGCGGCCTGGCAGCTCACCATCCCAGGTGAGCGTCACGAGCAATGCAGTGAGTGCAAGGAGATATGTTGCCGCAGGTCCATCACTACAACTGCCATTACCCCAACCATCATCTTCGCTCCCATCATCGTCGTCATTGTTATTGGTATAGTCATTCCTATCCTCACCCAAGAAGTCGTCCTTAACTTTACCTCTTACCTTTTTCTTCGCCGTCGTCGGCAGTTCCTCCCCGTCTTTTCCTCCTCCTCCTCCTACTCTCTCTTCCCTACCTTCATCTTCTTCTTCCTCTTCCTCTTCTTCTTCTTCGGTGTCTTCACCTTCTTCGTTCTCACCCTCCACTTTCTCAGTGCTTCTTGTATTGTTTGCTCGGCTGGGACACATCACAGGAGTACGAGCGGCGGCTGCCGCAAGAAGATCAGAGCAGATTTTCAGCGCTTCTGCCCCACAGCACCGCCTACGCGTCTTCTCCGCATGCACACAAAGCATCGAAAGCAACGCAGCCGCGAGTGCACGTTGCCCCGCTGCGCGAGCAAAGGGTCCAAGTGTCCCACGCTGCCAAGCGCCTGGCAGTGGTGGCGTAGGTGCCCCCCCTGTGTCTGGCGGTCCCTGCGAAGTAGGCGATGAAGCGGCCATTTGGGTTTGTGTCTTTGTCGGAACTTCAACAGGCCGCGCGAGAATACCCAAAGCTGCGTCAACAATAGCGCAACGCTGTACATCTGTGGCACCGGCAAGTCCAGGGTCCGTGTAGCATGCCTTTGCGTAAATAAAAAGCAACGCAGGTAATAAGTGATGCAGATCCGAGCGCTTCCAGTAATGCACGAGCGCTGAACCAAAGAGATCCACTTCTGCACATGCCGCTACCGCCGGTGGGCCGGCGTCGATGAGGCGGCACACAAGTTCGGTTGCGCGGTCGCGATGAGCCATCACGAGAAGGCCTTGAAGCAACATAGGCAAACGCGTAAAAAACGGAAACGGTGCTGGCGCTTCCCAGGGCATAGTAGAAGGCCTCGAAAGCAACCAATTCGCAACCCGGTTAGGATTGTTATTGCTTTTTTTATTACTGTTGTTGGTGTTGGTGGTGTTGCCGCCGTAACTGCCCATACTCTTGCTGTTTGCCCGCCTTGTGATTCCTGTATGTGTGTTGGTTGGTGTCGCAGTCCCAGGCTCTACCCCTGCAGCTGTACTAACATACCCGAGCAGCTCCGCACGCGAGCGGGGGCTCTGTGTCCCGGCCGCCACTCGCACAAAACTCTGCTCTGTAACGCCCTCCACGGCCACAGCGACGCTGCGCAACTCCTCCTCGAGAAAGCCCGGCATGGGAATGCTGCGGTCACCCAGTGTGGAGAACTGGGGACCGCACTGCGCACACCGCCACGCAGCAACGCTCCAATCCAACCACTCGCGAAACTCAAGCGAAGTCAACACAGCCGGGGGAGCCGGCAGTGCCGCGCGCTGCAGGGCAGAGAATGCACGATCAATGATATTATTAAGTGTGTCCCACATAGGGTGGTAGCACGTGCGTGGAAGTGGGGGATACACACTGACTGCGCCACCAAGTGCCGTAATGATGCGCTCCGCAAGTAAAAAGCCGCGGAAGAGCGGCGCGACAACAACGTCCTCGCGAAATAAGTGTACAAAAAGCGGGTACGGTAGTGTAGACCATGCGATACATTCCGTGATGGATGTGAATGCCCATTGCAATTGTCCCAACGGCGTCTTCCGATCATCAAGTGTGCCTGAAAAGAGATGCAGCAGCAATGGGTGAATAGACGTCGTCGCCGCACTCTCAATAATAAACCACAGCAATGCCATTCGCACCGGTGTCGTTAAGCACGAGGTGAGAATATCTGAGGGGAGCCATGGATGCTGCGGCAGTGCCCCGTCTTCCCCTGTCGCACCAATAAAGTAGAAATCATCTCGCAAAGGCATAGCTGAAGGCGAGACGCCTCCGTTGCCCCCGCGAGCCGCGCTGCTCGACACGGATTTGCCTCTTCTCATAACGCACACAGCAGTAGGGGCGAGAGAAGGCGTATCCATACTGCACATATCAGCCGAGGATCCAGCCCCAGCGCGGCACCAACCTCGTGTCACAGCGTCTGCCGTGTCCACAGTGGATGTACCCATGGAAGTGTTGAAGTGCCGGTATGTGAAGCGCGGGTTGTCCTCACTCTCCTGCTTCTGACATGTTTTGAGGAAATGGTGCAGAATAGTCCCGGCGTTTGCGCAATCCGCGATAAAAACAAGAGGAAAGCCAGCGCGAAGCCGCAGCGAGTCTAGTGAAACCTTCACAGACTCCCCGGCAGGTGAAAGAAAATAAATAGATCCACCACGTGGTCGGGGCAAACCATGACACGTGTAGTGCAATACAATTTTACTCTCCGTACCGGCATGCTGCCGCGAGTGCACAAGCGCACGCACGAAATCCTCTGGGCGTGGATTGTGGCAGTGACTCGTTGCGAGGGGACGCTTTGAGAGAGATCGGTACTGTTGCTCCAGTTGCTGGCCCAGTTCGTTCACAATGCTCAGCGCGTCCCCGGGGAGAAGCGCGGGGGAGCGCCACATATATACGCGACTTACCGTTCCTGCCGATGTTGAACTGGATGATGCGGTATTACCGGAAACGGCATCGGTCTCCTCTGTGCATAGCGTCGGGTTCAAGTTCAAGCTGAGCACAAGCGCCGCTGTACTGGTGGGCCGCACACGTGTACGAGCGGCCACAGCGCGTGTGCGGTACGCGGCGCCTCTCCGTCGCGCCTCTGCGTCCCACCGCTGGTGGAGCAGTCCGCGGTGGAACCATCCCTCCTGCACGAGACGGTCCCAACGCTGCCGCTCCGCCGCGACAACCTCCGCGTCTGTCAGTGGCCGCAAAGCCACAGAGGCAGAGGCAACAGAGGGGCCTGGGAGTGGGAGAAAAGGATCTGCAACGGAGTCACCAGGTGGGGGAGGGGCGGCGCGGCGCGGAGCGAGCGGCGGGGAAGGCATTTGCGGGGGACAAGCGGAGTGCATGCGGACACCACCTGCTCAGCGGAGCAAGGAGAGCAGGGAGATGGTAAAAAGGGAAAGGGAACGGTAGACCCTTTCAATTAGAGAGAAAAGAGACGCAGGGCTTGTGTGTGTGTGTGTGTGTGTGAAGAATGTGGAGAAACTGGAGAGTAAGGATGCCTGTCTGGTACTTTACTGGCTCGGTCCTTGAACAGACCCACAAAGGGACTAACACACGCACACACTTAGAGTATTTGAACCGCAAGCAAACAAACAGATATTTCTATATCTTGTATGCAAGAGGAAGAAAAAGCAAGAGAGATGACACGTCTCTCACACAGTACTTATGACGACCTGGGAATTGACCACAGTCAATCGGTTAGCTTTCAGGGTGCGTGTCCACTTCCTGCTGTATACCCGAATGTATGGCCTCTTGCAATCAGTCCATTCCACCAAATCACGCGTATAGAAAACAGAGAGAAAGAAATAGAGAAAAAAAATTATGTTATGGGAAAAAAAGGTAACGTGTTGCTTTTCATTTAACGAAATGATATCTTAAAGGGAGAGTAAGAAAAAAAAGTATAAAATCCACAACTATCCACGAAGAACGTAAAATAAAGCGTAAAATTTTCCTTCTCAACTTCTCTTATACTCTTCTCCTGTCATTTATTTCTCATTTTTTTACTTTTTTTTTTTTTGCAAAGGAGAGAAAGAATGTATAAATAAATAATGTGTAAAAAAACAAAAACGATATATATATATATATATATATATTGTTAAAAAAGAAGGAAAACACAAAGAGCGGTTCCAGCCCATATAGCTGTGATGTCGTTGCAAAGGCTCTCCTCCTTTCCCTTGAGCCATGCAGGGCCATCGTAACTTATTATCTCGACACTAACAGAGGACACTTTCTGTCTTAATATGTAGGACCGTCGGGAAGAGGCAGCTCTTCGCCGGGTTGCAGTATCATCAGAGAAACCATAATGAATCCCATCGTTTAAGCATTTATTGCAAAATCGGATTTCGCGTCACCACTCATGCATTGTTCGTTGCGTCTGCACTAAATTTTTGCGGTTGCGCCCTATTCACAGAGTCAACGCAAAACAACAGAATTGTCATGGCGATTCAGCACAGACTCATCAAGGAGACTGCGGTTTTGGCTGTGACTTGTGATCTGTTTAGAGTTATTGGAAACCGCAACTACAGAAAATAGTGTGCGCAAAGCGTAGGCCTGCACCTTTTCAGCTCTCCTGTATTAATAGTCTTTTTTGAGAATTCTCTTTGGTTTGGCGGAGGCAGTACTCTCAGGCAGAGGGCATGCATACAGTTTTTTGGTAAACACTTTGATTACTCTTATTAAAAATAAAAAACAAAGAAACAAAAAAAGGATATACACATGCATATATATATATATATATATATATATACATATACCTGTATATAATGGTATACAGACGAATAGAAAATAGATAATCATATCATCATCGGCAAGCAGTAGAGGCCAATTAAAGAATAAAACAGTAGAGAAAAATCTGGAAAAGAAGCATAACGCCAAAAACATATTTGGTTTCATCCGTTCACTAAAAAAAAAAATGAAAAACACCTGAAGAAAGTACATTCCGCAGTCACTAAAAAAGTCAGTAGAGACCAAAAAAAAAAAAAAAAAAAAGGTGAATGGCATTTCCGGGGAGAAGAAGGAACAAAAGATACATTTCCATTTTTTACACACGTTTACATAATTGGATAAACAGATTTCTTTTCATATTTTATTGATTTTCTTTTTTATCGTCATTTTTTTTTTTTTTCTATTTTCTAGAATTCGCAGGAAAAAAAAACAAACTAAACACGAAGGAAACCTTTTTTTTTTTTTTGCTAATCCATATAAAACTCAGCATAAAAAAAAAAAATGTTTTAATTTCGCTTGCAATAATATATAAAAGAAAGTTGCTGTTGTTGTTCTTGTTGTCTTTTTATACAGATTTACATTGGTAATATAAGCAACTGTAACTTTTATGGGAAAGCACGGAAACGTACCACAATCTTAGCGTCTTGCCGAATAGCGCCTGTCAATCGTTATTATTCACTTAACTTTTTTGTTTCTCCTGTTCCTCTGTGTCATCGGGTTTCACACTCACATAAATATGTAATCATTTTCACGCGTTTGCAACTACGACAGAGTGAAGGAAAACAAAAACGAGCAAGCAAACATTTTACTAATCCCGTTTCAATATATATATATATATATATATACATTCAGCTACTTCATTCCCCACTCTTCCAGTGGAGCTATAATACGATTCCATTAGCATCACAGACACACATACACACAAAAAAAAAGGAGAAAACCCGGTGCCTACATTACTGCCGCACAATCTAAATAGCTAGCACAAATTAACAGTGATTGTTATCGCATTGGCTGCGACTTTGATCAATTACTCTTTTTTCATATTGCCTTGCTTCAATCGTTTCCCAAATGAGCTTCTTCGATATACGCAAAATAGATACCTATTGTGTCATGTTGAAGAGATCAATAAGACCTGCATACATCACATTTTAGGGATCCAGAATTGCAACCTAACGATTCCTTTAGAGTCACCCAAAACAGCAGGTGCAGTAATGGGAAAGCCTCACCATACAATTCAAAAAAAAAAATTTCTCTTTATTTGAATAGCATAAGAATTTTTTTAAAGCAATACTTCCGTGGTTATTTTCCACTTTCACCCTTACATAATCTTTTTTTTTTTTCTTTTGCGCTTCTCAACTGTCGTTGACTTGCATTTCATCAACATGAATTAAGAAATAAGGCCTCAAGTAGGCTTTCCTTAAATGTCCATATATTTTCAAATGTTTTACAGAAAATTTCAAATCTTACAACTGCCGCTTTCTCACGCAGCCGCAATGCCCGCAAGCACTGCTATTCCACGTGCTTTACATTCGGTTCTTTTTCCTTCCTTTTCCGTCTCCTGCTTTCCCCCGCTGCTTTTCCTTCTTAGCTGCTATTCCTTATGGCTCCCTACTCCTCGGTGTCCTTCCTTGAAGCCTTCGCGCTCAGTTTCTTGGATAGAGTCTCTACAGGGAAGCCAGAGTTCGGTCTCCGGGACTGAACTTGCGCCGAAGTTGGTTTAGAAAATCCGGAAAAAGTTGTGCTATTGGAGAACACCTCCGACTCGGGAGGCAGCTCGCGGAAGTCCACCTTTATATCAGATTTACCCAATTCTTCATTACATATGAGAGCTATGACGTAAGGTATTTCACCCACCTTCTCTGTTAAGATGCGGGGAACGACAAGGTATGGAGACTCTTCTGGATTAAGAATACACATCATACTCACATCGCGGCTCCGCATAAAGGTTAACTGGTCTGTCGGGCGATCGGCATCAAGATTCGTGTTCAGCTCAATTTCCATCGTCTCTTGGGAACCTTTGCCTTTGCTGAGGGTTAACATGATCGGTGGGTAGTTGATACTTTCGGTAAGCGGGCGGTGGGCGTCCTCTTGACAGAGCATAAATCCCATGTAAACCTTTTTTTGTACAGAAAATTGAAGACAAACGCTCGGAATACCGTTTTTGAAAACGCCACTAATACGATAGTCGTTGGTAGATGGCTGAGTAAAAACAACACCACATCCGTTGAAGTACTTTGGAATATCTTCCCATGACATCCAGAAAGCACCTTCTTCCTTTGCAGGGTGTTGACATTCTCGGGCGATCTCAGGATGTCTCTTCCATCTTTTATCATTGGAGCCCCACGGACCTTTCCATTCTACACCGCGTAACCATGGATTGCAGATCTCAAAAAGAGCAATTCTATCGGACTTAAAGTAGCGCACGCGACGCACCGTGTACGCATGACCCATGAGAAGTCCAGCATCTCTATAAAACATTTCCAACTCATTAATAGGACCTGTAGGAGATTCTAACAATGACACTGAAACTGACTTTCGAACATCTGTATAAGGCGTGCTGAGGATAATTTGGAAGCCACGCCTGCTATACTGTTCAAGTCGCTGGATTAAATGCGCATCATTCTTTTCTTGCGTATTTGCAAAAACTTCATCGAAGCGTGTTGTGGGAAATCCCGTGAAGTCTTGTATTGCCAGTAGTGGGTCCCCTGCAATGATATTCGCGTAGCTTCCGTGCAGCTTAGCGTATGCCTTCTGAAGGACAGATACCCACATTTCACATGGATCATTTCTCGACATGGCGTACTTGGGCTTTCCTCCTATGATAGGGAGGTAGCTATCGACAATCACACTACGCCACCAGCCATTCTTGTTGATAGTCACGCGGTAGGCACCGATAGCCCGCTCTTTCGCCGTCAGCTCGGGGTTGGCCGGGTGACGGAAGGCATTTCTGACCAACTCTGGGTTTTCAGCCATTGCAGCGATGGCGCACATGACCCAAGAGTCTCCCAATCCACCTTTTTCAATACTCATAGGGGTGACTTTGTTGCGGAAAACACGCACTAATGGGCTCAACTGGTCGGAAAGATACATATCCGGTCGTGCCCAGGGCACAGGCCTCATGTGACGAGTAGAACCTTTCGAAATAGAATCTTGATTAGGTGGGAACTTAAGGTCCACAAACGGGATCCCGGACTTAACGCATTGCGCTAGAAGTTTATTCTCCGACTTACAATCAACAGTAATTTTCTGTACTTCATTCATTTCAGGTTCTGTCCGATCATAGTAGGCTTTTACTCTAGATTCCAGATATGCTTCAGAGATTGGAAGAGCCTTTATCTTACTCCGGTGACCAGAGATGACACCTTTAACGTACATTACAGTTTCGCCCGGGTACACCACTGCTTCGGCAAGAAAGTCACCCGTCTCCGCATCCTGAGTCATCTGAGTCCTTCCTATGGCAGTAATCTGCGAGGAACTACCAAAAGTAATGTTCACATGCATTTCATATGAGCGTGTGTCGTTGTAAAATGCCCATACATCACGCTTTACAACACGAAAGAGAAGACCATTGTCGAAGCAAGGCACTACTTCATCGGCACGGAAAGATGGGTGACCATGTTTGAATTCTGTACCCGCCAGGTCGTTTTCAGGAAGTGCAGTTATTGTGAACTCCTCGAACTCGTCCAATCTTGCTTCGGTTTGCTTCGGCTTAGGTAAAACAACTCGGTAGTCATTCGCCACAACGTTGGCAGTCGGCTTGGACGACGCTCCGCAGCCCATTGTATCTGGGTAGTGTCAAAACAAAAACAAAAAGTCGAAAAAGAAAATAATATCTTACAATCAACACGTGATAAAGGCAAGCTACCCGCGTGATTGGCAACTTTCCTAAAAGACCTTTTTAAAAAAAAAAAATTGAAAGGTTTGTGGCAATAGAGAAATTTTTTTTTAAAAAAAGTATTAATACTAACAACTCGCAAAAAAAAAAGACTATAATAACTCGTATAAGCAGTATTAAACTTCTTCTATAATATATATATATATATATATATATATGTATATGTTTATTTAGCTTAAACTTATAATACTCCTCTCGGATAGTCCTGGGGCATAAAAGCTCGTGATAAAGCGAAAATCAAGACAACAAAAAAAGATAACTTTGAAGGGAAAGTTCAAGATGGTTATGGCGCTCCACAGATTAAAGTACATCCTTCTTCAAGAGCTTTGTTTCACAAATACTATTCCATTCCGATTAAATTATGGAACAATAGCTTCTAGAGTAATTTGTCGACAGGATCCCGTCTCAAAAAAACGATAAAATGGATTTAAGCGGGGGGGCAAAAAAAAAAAAGAAGGTTATTGGATCTACTTAAGCGATACAGATTCTTTCTTACCCCATGACAATATAGTAAAAGAAAGGAAAAAAGCGCTGCAAACGAAACAATTTTTTAATAAGAGTTCGTTACCCGCCTCCTAACTCGTTTTCCTTTCTAAAACTTGAAGAGAATTCTTTTTGCATTTTTTTTTTTTTTATGTTCACCACATTTTTTTTTTTTTAGTTTCTTTCTTACTCCTCCACTTCATTCTTCTCTCCTTTCTTTGGTTACTTACTCTTACACCTGATACGTGACTGCGGATCATACTCTGGTAAAGCAATCTCGACTCTTGCGTCATCGCAGCCTTAAGATTCGGTATCTTCAGGGAAAAACTGTAGAAGCCCTATAGACACGTTCCATAGCGCGCACAGAGACCATACACGTGTAATTGACCCACTGTCCAATTATCAAGTCGTGAATTCGGGTGCTCTCCTTTGAATATTCCTTTGACATATCCTCTACGTCGTTCTTGAAATACGGATAGCTGACAAGGGCCTCATTGCTGGTTAGCACCCTCTTAAAAACAATCTGTACATGTCCCTGCTGAGTGATTCGCTGCGAGATACATCAATAATAAAAAGACAATACACCATCGATCATTTATTCGATGCACCATGCATCGCAGTACACCTAAATCAGCTTAATTTTCTGGTATCATATCATATTACCATATCCATATACAGACCCTGAACAATACAGTCTGACTTGTAGGTATTTATGAACCTGCAGAGGTATTAACCAATGCAGTGGTCGGATTGCCATTGGCACCCGGTGGAGTTCATATGTAGCATGACTAAGTCGTAATCCACGGCATCATGTTCCGTTCCTCGGTGCTCAATTTTTGAAAGAACTAAAGATATAGTGATAAGTGCCGAAAAACAAATCTCGAGGCACGCTCGGTGCTGCGTGAGTGGAAACACCTGCTACGCGATAGTCACATGATAAGGTGTTGAATAGCACGCCGTATCTTGTGCGAAATAAGCACTGTACGTCTGCCGAGTCCATTCAGAGCAATTCACCAGTCCTGTCGTGAGCAGGGCACTTTGCAAGCAGATCGGGGATTCCCTCCCAGAGAAGTGAGGAACAGCTCCAGTTACACTCGCACCTTGCATCCACGCGTCCAAGGATTGCGCAGAATAAAGTAATCATAGCATTTCATATATTTTTATGCAGAGCTCAGTGTAACTAATAGTATTCCCAGCTTTCTTATACGTAGTCATGCTTGCACAATTATCCATATTCACTGGGGTGCTGAAAATAATTGTATGTCCACCGCCACAAATAATTATAAGGCGCGTAAAGAACTCATTGGTCTTTTATAGAATCTGTGTCTGCACGTGCTCCTATGAACTCGGCATTGAAAAGGGATGTTGGACACTCAGGAAGATCACGACCAGCCGGGAAGATACGACTGCTGCAAATGCCCATGCTAACACTATTCCGTTTCGCATAAGTCCTTTTCGAGAAGACTGACATACCTCCTGCATGAGTTATCCTTGCTCTGGGAAATACCCGTCATGCCGGAAACCAATGTTAGGCAAGTGACTCCTAAGTATGACCTTCACATCTCTTCTTTATTGACAAGCACAAGATGCGCCCGCACAACCGTCTCTTTTGAAGTTCCTACAGGGGCATTCACGTGAAACAAATAAACTTTTTTGACTCTCTCGGCTCTCCTAGCGAGCACCATCATTGCACTAATAACAAACAAGTCGCTAAAGTCCATGTGGTTCCCTTGAAAAAAAGACATACTGAGGCTATGAAAGAGCCACAATCCCTTTTGGCGAGGTAATCCTTCGGATTGGCCCAAAGTGTAGACAACAACACTCCCCGGTCACCATCCATAGATCAGTACAAAACACGAAAAGTTGTATCAATGAATAAGGCGCCGTGTGAAACGCAGTTTGGCATCATGCCACTCTCATGTCGGCAGAGGAAGGGCACAAGTTTGCGATCTCGTATACTTTCCTTTCCACAGAGTGCACCTCAGACTGAGAAATACTATAAAGGTAATCTAGTCAAAGCCACACCCCGCGTGGGGGTCACCAACATTGCCTAGTCGCTACCACAATCGCGGTGCTGTGGGTGCCTAAACAGTTCACAGTCTCCGTTTATCAGAGTTTCCATAAAGAGGATTGCTAAATGAGGATCAGGTATATCCTTTTTTATATCTTTCAATGCGTAGAAAGAATCAATTGTTAAAGCTGCAATCACTGCGTATCCTAGTGTACACCTTTTCCAAAAACAATACCAGCACAACTCCACTGGGTCGTCATCCTAACAGGCAAACTAAAATCTTTCACCAGCAGGAGAGAAGTAACCATCAATGATGACAGTCATCTAACAGCTATCCTTGTTAAATGTACCACAACAAACATGGAATTCACACCACCCGCTCCCCATATCCAGGTTCTCTGGGAAACAAGAGAGGTATCCTTCCAGGTAACTTAGTTGCTACTCAATCGGTCGCAACGAACCATACGTCACTAGGGTCGCCTTCGTCGAATATCATTCAGGTAGACGCCAATGAATAAAATGCGGGATTCCTTAGCATTCTACTCAGAAAGCAACATAGATGGCCGCTCCCTCGCCAACACATTCGGTTACACAAGGGAAACTATTTGAAGCGACACTTATTCATCCAGAAATGGCAAAATTGATAAACATTACTTTGCTTTCAAAACATGCCTTGAGAGATTTCTCAGTGGAAATATTTTACCTCACAATTTTTGTAGATGCCACATGTTTCTTTCCGAATCCTATTATCTTCTGCAAATGTATCTTTCATGTGCTTTTCCTACGAGAAATTGACTAACGTTGTTGGTGTAGCTGGTGATTTACCCATTTAATAAGGAGCTTCATGCCCAGTGGTTGTATTGTCACGGTGTATTTGAAAAATCCGTTAGAGACCTCTTCTATATGTGGACTTGCAGTACCTGTAATTTATAAGCATTTCCCAAAGTACATCTCCACTGCATTTTACATTTTTCGGCACCATTATAAGATCACCACTGGTTGTTGTTCTCATGAACGATACAACATAAAAACCCGCTTTCGAAGTATTGCGTCACTGCACCCTCGTCTACTGGAAGTCTACTGCGGCAATCACCAGTTTCATTGCGTTTCATGGTGACTTCGTCAAATTTGTCAAAGGTGGCATAAATACAGTCAATGTTTATACGCTCTTTTGATTCGTAGAAGGACAAAAGTGTGCTAGGAAGAACAACCTCACTACTGCAGTTAGTTTCTTATGCCACTTCAAAACTATACATATTATTATCTTTCCTTGTTTATGGTATTGTTGTTGGTGTTGTTGTTTTTTCCCCCTTTAGTTGTTTGTTAGTTTGTTTATGTCGCTTATTACACTGCACCGTTTAGCAATACGTCCTATATCAAAATACAAAGTACTACGAAAAGAAAAAAAAATGTCTATACTCAGCTAAGTAATACAAAACCAAAACAAATATTGACACATCAAATGCGTCCTCCTTACACAAAGAGCAATCTGTGCAAGTCAGCCCCTCCCCCTTCTACGTGACGCAAAAGCTTATAAAGAAAAACTATTTCAAACTTCACGTAACAGTGGTAAATACCTAACTATGAAAAGACATAAAAAAAACAAAAATAGAAAAATAGCGAAGAAATACCAAGCAAACGGCATAAACTGGCGAAACATCTCCGTGCTCTGCAATGCGGTCCAGTCTTTCTTGCTTACAATCACCCTGGGCAAAAAAAAGCCAAGAAAGTGTCTTTTTTCTCCTCTTTTACATATACGCCCATCTTACTACAAATTCTGTGCATAATCGATTTGCCAAACAAAACTCGTAAATTCGAAAAAAGTAAGAAGGCATGTCGGAGCAAGGAAAAAAGTAGAGAACTAGAGATCCGGTACAGCAAACTGTATTCAAAAAAAAAAATCCAACATGAAAAAGAAACAATTGATGACAACTCGCTGCAGGTCCTCCTTTTGTTCAACAAAGGTCTTCTCTCGGCACTTCATTCCTTTTTTTTTTTTTATATTTACATCGAACAAATAGCCACGGGTGAAATTTTAACTCTCGTTAAATGGTTCTACTTGCAAAATGGTAAAGTTTTGTTTTTGTCGTGTTTTTTTATTATTTACCCCCTCTCAAACCGCCTTCAATGATTCTAGCGCTTAGGAAGTATGTATGAGCAACGTATTCTTGTGAAATTTTACAAATTGCAGTTCCTCATTAGCTCCTTTTTCATACAAAGACTGGGGTCATGGAGCTGTGAAACTAGGTAGAATTTCAGTTCAACCTCTTAAAACATCGTAGAGCCCGTTCGGGTCTCTGGAAAACTCTGACCTACAAACTTTACCTGGTATTCTGCTTCTACGCTAGTAGTTTCCGCTTTAAATTTCGGGAAGTTGTGAAAAACCTTATTGTCCTTGTCAATTGATTTAAAGTTAACCGTCACCCCTCCTTGGCCAATAGGTTTATTGCAAGAAATCCCCATTACATAAGGCACCGCTTCTTTCTGCTTCTCTATAGCCAGCATGCGTGGGACAATCAGGTATGGCGAGTGCTCTGGTTGAAATTTGTAAATCAGATTGATATCGCGCGCTTGATAGAAAGCCCACTTGTCCGCAAAGGGATTAGAGGCGTCCGCTGAACTGTTCTGAATTACTTTGTACACTTCACCCTCCACTGGAGATGTAATGCTTAACATGACAGGTTGGTATTCCGACAGTTCATTCTGATAACGCTTATCCGGCTGCGAAATGGTAGCGCACATCCAAGTCGGTTCTTCGACGATAACCTCAAGCACGGATGAGGGCACACACTTTTCGAACTGAGAGGGAATGCGGTAGTCATTGGCGGAAAGCTGAACAAAAGAAACACCGCCACCATTAAAGTAATTTTGGCAAGCTTCAAATGTCATCCAGAGTGTTCCGTCGTCATCTTTATCAAAATTGCAACCCTCAGCAACTTCCGGGAATTTCTCCCACTTTTCATCATTGTCACACCAATCGCCGCTCCACTCAGCACCACGGCCCCAAGCATTTCGGAGCTTTACTAGGCGAAACTCATGCTCTGGGAAGTATTTGACATCCAAAACAGTGTAAGCGTGTCCAGTAATAAGTCCTACCTTCTTATACCGGTTGAATAACGAAGACTCACTTGAATAGTTTGTAACACTTGATTCTTTTCCAGGAGTGGTAAGAATCATCTGATAACCAGCTTCGGCGAACTTTAGCCATTGCTGGAACAAATCATCACCTTCAGAGTCTGGGGTTTTAATAAAGGCCTCATCAAAACGCCAAGAAGGATAACCCGTCATGTCTTGCATAGCATGAAGTGGATCACCTGAACAAATCTTAGCATAGCTTCCGTGTAACTTAGCAAAAGCCTTTTCCAAGATAGACGACCAAAGCTCTGCAAAGTCATGGCTGCTTTGAGCATATTTGGGCTTGCCACCAGAGGTTGGCAAATAGTCGTCCACGATGACGCTGCGCCAGAGACCGTTTTTGTTCAACAGCACACGGTATCCACCGACAGCGCGCTCTTTTTTGCCCAGTTCCGGGTCCGTTGGATGCCGGAACATATTCATGAGCTTTTGAGGATGCTCAGAGATAGCGGCAATAGAGCACATGACCCAAGAGTCACCCAACTCACCAGGAACTACATCAGCCGGGCGAATGCGACCGCGGAAGAGACGAACTTGATCGTGCATTTCCTGAGGAAGGTACATCGAAGGTCGAAACCAAGCAAGTTTTTTAAATGGCTTCTTTGCCCCCGTGTCCAAATTTGTTTGGCAGGGAAGAAACTCCAAATCCACAAAAGGAATGTTGTGCTCTACGCATAACTTTAGCACCTCTTCCGCATCGGTTTTTTCACCGGCAATTCGACGCACTTGTTGAACTTCTTCCTCAACGATGCTTTCGGAGAGGGCTTGGCGACATTGGTAATATTCTTCAGAGAGAGGAATAGCACGGAGTTTGCTTGTGAATCCATTGACAGATCCCTTAATAAACATTTCAGTTTCGCCCGGGTACACGATGACTACGAGCACCTGTTCACCAGACCCTCTTGTGTACATAGTTGTGTTCTCCAAAGGTTCAACCTTTGAACGTTTACCAAATATAAATTGCACATGCATCTCGTAGCTTCGACTGTCATTATAAAAGGCCCAGGTCTTCTCTTCACGGTTGAAGATGCGATATAAAAGATTTGACTCATCAAAACAAGAAAGAAATTCACCATCATAATCAGGTTCACCATTTTTAAAAATTGGTTGATCCTTTGGGACTTCTTTACCTTCGCCTACATAAATAGGTTGCATGGCGGTACGCAGGTCAAACTCATCTTCACTGTCCTCAGAGAGATCATATTCGATAGGTTCCCAGCGAATAGGCTGCTTGCGTGGTGTATTTCTCGGTTTGAAAGCGTGATGCACCTTTTGGATATGAGGTGGAGTTCCTTCTTCGGCGTCCTCTTTAGAAGGTTCCCGAGGGAAATCAGTTTTCTCGTGTTCAGAGTCCACATTTTTATGTTTTTGCTCTCCTTCTTGGGGGTATTCTGATGGGGGATTCTCGGTGTCCTGTTGATTTGGCTCTTGCGGGTACTCCTGCGCCGGGAGAGGAGATACGCCCTCTCGGGTTTGCTCACCATCATGTTCTGGGGCTGTTTCTTTATGATAGTGTATAGCATCGTGCTCCTCGTATTCATCGCAAGGGGCCAAGCCTGTCGCGGGCGAAGCATCCTCGTGTCCCTGCAACTCATCAGGCTCACCGCGATTTTCTTGAGCCGTTAAGTCTTGATTTTGTTTCTGATCCCCTTCATAAGGGTCTTCTTGACTTTCTTCAGGTAGATGACTCTGAAGCTGCTCTTGCTCCTGCTCTTTATTGTCGTCAGCGCCATCACCCGCGGGCACTTGTTCCTGCTCCTGAGCGTCGTCAGCCATTTGTTCCCCTTCTTGTTGCTCTTGCTCAGGAGCGTCATCTCCCAACTCATGCCACTCACCTTTATCCTGCTCCTGAGCGTCTTCAGCCACTTCGCCCGCAGGTTCTTGTTCCTGCTCCTGAGCGTCTTCAGCCACTTCGCCAGCAGGTTCTTGTTCCTGTTCATGAGCGTCTTCAGCCACTTCGCCAGCAGGTTCTTGTTCCTGCTCCTGAGCGTCGTCAGCCATTTGTTCCCCTTCTTGTTGCTCTTGCTCAGGAGTGTCGTCAGCGACATCGCCCGCGGGCGCTTCTTCCTGTTCTTTAGCGTCGCCAGCCATCTGTTCACCTTCTTTTTGCTCTTGTTCAGGAGCGTCATCTCCCAATTCATGCCACTCATCTTTATCCTGCTCCTGAGCATCTTCAGCTACCTTGTCCGCAGGTTCTTGTTCCTGCTCTTGAGCGTCGTCAGCCATTTGTTCCACTTTTTCTTCCTCCTGAGCGCCGTCTGCCAGTTCATGCCATTCATCTTTTTTTTGCTCTTGCGTGTCTTCACCCATTTCACGCCATGGTTCTTGTCCTTGATCCGACATGTAGAAAAACTCAGCAGGGTCGCAAAATAATAATAAAAACTGCAAGAACAGACTAAATACCTTTAAAATAAAACAAGGAAAAATTAAAATAAATGACTCTTCGAGTATCTCTTCTTGGATTTTGTGTATTTACTCACAGAATAAATATAAAAAAAAATCTTAAAAGATCACAATGCAATATCTATTCTCAACCGCATCCAAAAGTACAAAGCGCAATATATATATATATATATATATATATATATATATAGTAAGAAAATCTGAACACATTATTTATGCCTTAAAAATAAAGTAATGTACAATGCGCGAGTGAAAACGCGGAAAGTCAGTTTCATTTTAAAACTATTTTAGAGGAGGATAACCTAATAAAGTGGTTGATCTCTCTTCGTAATTAAAAAAAGAGGTTCAATAACCGAATTCTCATAGAACAGAAACACTCTAGAAATTCAAGACAATAGCCACTTATATAAAGGAAAAATGTAAAAAGACATACGCCTAAAGTTTAGCTTACAGGGTCTTTTTTAGAATATACATGTGTCAACTCAGCCAAAAATACGCTTACCTATTATCTAGAATGTAAACAACGAGATTGCAGAAGAGGAATTCAAATATGCCTCTCAATCAGCTCAAGCTGCACCCATATATATATATATATATAAACACTATGAAAATTGCTAATAGCGAAATATCGAAGACAAAGTAAGCAATCTGCCAATAACAAATTACGAAGTATCAACTCTAAGGGGTCTTCCTACGCCGAAGAATATCCCCCGAGGATGAGATCAAGGAGGCAGGTAGAAAGACAAAATATAAAAAATCTATTAGAAATACTCCTTATAGAGAAACTGCGTCCTCCCTAGGTTGTACATTCAATATAGGTCACAAAGATCAGTGGGAAAAAAACAGGGGATCCCAAGGACAGAGTAAATAGCCCGATCTCAGTGGACATTCTCTACACAAGATGCCAACAAAAAAACTTATTAAAGTATCATTTGCACGCGAAAATCTAAAGAAAGACTATAAAACAAAGACTTTGCCGATACACAAACTAAAAAAGGAAATAAAAAATTTAAGTAACGCAGTCGAGACGAACAAAACAGGAACCACTAAAAAAAACGCCAACTTTTAGCAATACATTATCGAAATAATTTTCGAAAACCAGCGTATATATACATAATGTTTATTCTATTAACAAATTGTTAATTACTAATAAGTGACACCAATACTTTTTAACAGTACACCACTACGTAAACTCATTTCTAAATTAACGTAGGGCAAATAATACAACTCCATTAAACAATAAAAAGAACATTGTCACAGATTTAAGACACAATATAGCAAATATAGACGTTCTTAGGATGAAGTTAAGCAAATCAAGTTAAGCAGCATTTTTTTAATCCCTCAAACAACGTAAAGAAAAAATGTAGATACCAATAAAAGCATAAACCAACAAATGTCTCTATGTTAACGCAAAGAGGGAATCAACATAAGTAAAAAACGATGTTTAATTACCTATTCCAGAGATTGACGGTAAGGTAAAAAGAACACATTCTCTGAATAAAATTATTCACGAGAAAATAAAAAAAAACAAGCTAATGCATATTTACCCAGAAAAAACAAAATCAGAACGTAGAAATAATACTTTTCCAACTTCAAGGCTCTCTTATATCCGCAAGCTAATCAATGCATATGCGAAATATGAGCGCCGCTATTAACAATGGCGGAAACATCGAGAACATATAAATAGAATACGGCACCCACACCAGCACCTAATGTAAAACAAATTAAACCAATTGGAATCTATAAACCATGTAGATCATTTCTGGCCCTAATTGTAAAAAATACAATAAGCAGAGAAGCTAAGTCTAAGGATAGCGATAGAAACCCCCAAAAAAAAATATTTTTTTGTTTGAAGAAGATAAAACAAAAATAAATATGATTACAGCAGTTCATACCTTAAAAAAACAAATTGATACCGGATGCAAAACACAGCTACGTCAATTACATCTAATCGTCATGTCAGCCTAAAAATAAAAAATAAAAACTGACCAACAAGTCCCATAACAGACTTTATTAATACAAGAAAGTAAAAGCGAATATATATATATATATATATATATATATATATATATTCCTTAAATGCTTCCGTAAAAACACCGAAACCATATGTTAAGCCACATGTGTAATATCCGACGCGTACATAAGCCTCAATAAAACAAGATGTATAGCCCTCGACGTTATTACAACCCGTATACTACACAAACACAATGCACCTTAACATTGTTTACGAGCAACAGCTAAAAAATTACAAGCAAAACTAAAGAACTATTAGATTGTTTTTTTTTTTTTTTACCAATTACAGATTAAATAATTAAAAAAATTCAGATAACGAATTAAAAAACGATTGTTTTTTTTTTTTTACAAGGGTGCTTCTTCACCAATTAATATGAAAGCTTTTGTCAGAAAACGCAACTCAAAAAAAAAAGAAATTCAAGAAAAATTCAACACAAAATTCCCTTTTAAAAAATAATAAAAAAAACCCTGTCCTGTCTTTGATAGAAGATGCACCGCATCTGTTTTTCGTTTCCTTTAGGAGAGAAGGGAAAAGTAATTATCATTTGCAATAAGGGACTTCAAAAAAAATACATATCCTTTTAGCATGCAAAAAATATAGAATACAAAAAGTCCACCACTTTGTTTATTTTATCCCACGAATAGATACATTAAAATGCAAGAATAAGCAAAAAAACGTTCTTGCAAAGAAAAACAAAATAAAAAAACACTACTTTACTTCAGGAATTAAAGTGTCTCATTGTTAAAAATATCCCGACCAATATATATATATATATATATATATATGTATACGCTGAAGGTTTAGAAATTTAAAAGAAGAATTAAGTAAAACACAGTAAAACAAGAAACATCTACACAATAAAGCAAAAGCAATTGACATAGTTTCAAAAATAAGACATGTCTTCAACTTTAAAGAGAATTTAACAGTTATTTCTTTTTAAAAAAAGAATAATCATAACCAAAAAAGTGATCTCAAACAGAAATCATAAAATATGCACTCTCTTAAAGTTATATTGAAGGCTTAGAAATAATAATAATAAAGGACAGAGATATAGGTATGCAAAGAAAAACATGTAAAAAAATCACATTAAATAGTTCAATCACCTCTTAATATATATATGTGAAACACACATAACCACCTATTACAATTAAAACAAAAGTCTATCTATAACTTATTTCAAAGACTTTATCTACTTTTCTGGTTTTTTAAAAAAAAAATAACGTTCTCAGTACACAATCAGTAGCTATTCTATCAAAAAGCTAACTCGCAGGGTAAACGAAAAATAAATCATTTTCCGTTCCTTCAATAATAAAAACACACTTTACTAACGAAACACGTGGTCCATGTTTAAAACAAATAACTCCTCCTTCACCCCACAGAGAAAAAAAAAAAGAAAACTACGTAAGAGAGTTTAAAATATAGAGTGACCTTTGTAAATGCTGTAAAACTATTCACTGCTGAACAAAGAGGCTTAATGACGGTAAAAATTTTTGTCTATTGCGAACGTTCATCATTTTTCAACATTTTTTACTGCTTTACAAGAAACGACAAAACACACAGCAATCACACCCTCTCCACAGAAAGTCCATACAAAGCATAGAGTACAAAATAAGGTAATATGCAACCACCCAGGCAATGAAACGAGAGCTCATCAATGATATTTAAAAAACAATTTCCGTTCTTACGCATATTCAAAAAAAAAAAAATCACTGTTTCCCGCTTCTTGTAAATTACTCTCAACATATTAATCTCAGTTGGCACACTTAATAAAACAACACCCTTGCAATTACTAACCCTGTTGTAAATAAAAAAAAACAATTATTTCCACTTTAAGAAAAATGGTTATTACATATCCAATTAAAATTGTTTAAACATTATTAAGTTTTTTATACAATCAAAACCAAAAAAAAAATTTTTCTTTCTTCGAGTAACTCTCACAGGCAGTAAAAAAAAAAAAAGCAATAATAGTAGAAATATTTTTCTCTACACTGACCTAAAATGCTCTCTTTCAACACACGAAAATAACAACAATCTCAGTCTTTCCATTTCTACAAATAACAATAAAAAAGAAAAGGTCATATAATTGTAATATTCCTAAAAAATTTTTTGACCTTTCAATAATGCAAAGCAACTACATGAATTTATTGGCGACTCTATTTCTCTCTCTTCGGCGCAAATAATAAATAAAAAATCAATGCCAAAACCACCTTTAAGCCCCATCTCGCGCAAAGCGATCAGGGTTAGTGATATGGGTTCTTAAAAACCTACAGTTGACGAGAGCTTATATAATACTCAAAATACCGTAAAAGCAGATAAAGAAAACCTATACCATTGGCGAGGTGGCACCATTTACGCCGCAGGATTTGAAAAAACAAAGTCAGATAAAAACATTTCTCTTGCATAGATTAGCTGGTAATGCTAAGTTGCAAATTACGTTTTCTCCGAGACAAAAAAAAAAATGCACATCAACATTCCTGTGTATCCGCCTTAAGCAAAACAAAAACCAAAAACAATACGATGTAGGTTTGTCTGCATCGTATACACTGTCATTCACCAAAAAAAAAAAAGTTCTGACATTCAGTTCGTTTAGAATTCAATGTCTTACTTGGATTAACTTTTCCCCGTTAAATAGTTCTTCAAAAATTAAGCTTCAGTTTTAAAAAATAAATTTTTACTTCTTGAAGATCATATACTCATACCAAATTCCCTCGTATACCAAGTAAACAAAATGAGAATATCCACGCATCTATTCAGTCCAGATCTCCCTTTACATATATCATAGGATATCAAAACTGAGAGACCAGAAGAGTAAAGCAAATGTTCCCCTGGATTACTCAAGAGACGCACACGCACCAAAAACCATGTCAATGAAGAACGTAACAAACAACATCATAAAGGGGCAAAGAGAGGAATCTATTAATGACAACTTACGAAGTGTTAATTTCAAAAAGAGTCTTCCTACTCTGAAGCACACCTACTCCCCTTCGGCCAGTCATCGCTATCAAACGCCCTACCTCGTGATACTCCATCCGCCGGATTCTCCGCTGACTTGACGTACATGAAAGTTGCATGCATCTTGGCGTTATCTATAATACAGAATATATCCTGTAGCTCTTTGGTCAAGGCATAGGATTATGTAGAACACTTTCTCGTCATGCTGTGCAGAGACGTATTACCCACCAAAATAGTCACAGAGGCCAGTAATCTCTCTCCGAAGGAGTGAAGGGCTAAGCGAACCGCCTATGCCTCAGACTGCATGATAAGCGTTGAAGGTCCATCGCACCCCCCCCCCGTGATTTGCAGTCCCACTGTATCGGGAATGAAGACAATGCCCCAATCCTTTTAATAAACGCATCCGTCACGATATCGGCTCTTGCCGTTTCATACTTCTTTAATTTGCGCCGCGGCAATTGCAAAATGCGTATCAGTAGCGGTCTCCAGCTGTCGAAACAGAAGTAGGGAGATTCGCCTTCACGTCCAAGGATACCTAGCTTCTTTTTAAGACTGGCAGCCTTCTTTTTACAGTAATGAAATAGAAACAGTATTTCTCCAACCGAACATCCAAGACTGCAGCTGCGCAAAGCATCCGTGATGTAATGCACTAAAATCCTGTGATCGTTATAGTGTGCCATTTTGGGATTTGTTTTAAGGGATCGTCTTATTTTTAATCCTAGCGAAACAGTTTCATCATTCAGATCAAACTCCAGACCTAGAAACGTGCATCGGGTGGTACAACGTAAGGCTTCTCTGATTGTAGCGTCACAAGTTTTCGCGTCCTTCACCATGACGTCATACTATGGCCGTAGTTCCTTAGATTTACGAGAGATTAGAATACTGTCGATATAGTCATCAACGCGAATTGCCTACGGTGCGGGCAACCCTTGTACAAACACTTCTGATGGCCCAGCCATTACACCTCTAACCACCTGCTGAGTCTCTGGATTTGCCTTATAACCCATTGGCAGTCTAGTAAGCTCTATTAACGAGCCGTCTTATTTTCTGTAACAAAAAAGGGGCCTTGCTTCCTTTGGTACACCGATTTGGAAAAAAGAAGCTTTTAGATCAATGCAAACCACGTATTCCTCGTGCACGGCTGCTAGGTAAGCTGATACACGCATCAGCGTCAGTTGCGCCTTTTAAGGGTAATCCCCTTTCTTGTCCCGAGGCCGCGCTGTTTAGTGCCACGATTTCCTGTCGACTTTTCCTCAGCCACGCAGAAAGATATAACCCAACTCAGTGTTGGGATATTCGACGCATCAGTGATAATACCAGCCGATCTCAACAGCGTCGAATCCGGTACGGGAATTCTTAGGGAGTTCTTACAACTCGTATTTGAAGGTGAACGCGTAATTAATTGCCAGAATTCCTGGAAACGCTTTTTCATTCCGTCTTTTAAGCAGATCATCGCCTCTTCCACGCATAAAACTTCTACGTTTACTTGCTGCAGTGAAATATTAGCTTCATCGTTTGGTGAGGCTAAACGCGAAGCCGACACTCGACGCGTGATTGCAATTTGGCCACCAGTCGGTCATGCCGGTGCCTCCTTAGGGGATAACCACGGTTATTGCTCTATCAAATTCCCATGGCTTACATTAGCGCTAACAGAGACGACACGTTCGTCAACGGGGCTGTATACTGCCCCAGGTAGCGCACCGTGTTATGGGGTAAATCGAACGGGTCTGTATGTTTTGATAACTGAGGGATAACTTGGAGATCTAATTGATTCCCCTCCACAATCTGTGCCGCATGCCGTAGGGCACCCCTCTTGTTCGAATGTGCTGATGCATTCAACGGCGCAAAAATTTGCTCCACTTCAGCCGTTGACAGGTGGGTGAGTTTCTTGTTTTGGCGCCAAGGCGAGCTTCAACCGAATCACATTGAATGCGTCTTCTCCATGAAGTCGTACATAACGCGCTGCACGATGTGGGTCGATCTTGGCCGTCTTTGGATCTACTGACCAGTCTAGGATGACTGTCCCATCTTCCGACACCATCAAGTTTCACTCTGTAAGGAATGCAAAATCGGTCCACCGACTCGCTGCGATCCAAGCAAACCTGAACACTATTTTTTCCTTACAGTCCTCCCGTGACTGGATTATTCTGTACATCTCTAGTTTTGATATAGGCTTCGCCTGCTTGATCTCTGAGCGTGCGGATAACTTCTGCACGCCCATGATCATCATGTCCAAAAGGTATCGGTCCATGTGCAGTATGGCTCGCACGATCCTGGCACACTGCAGCCGCGTGGATGGCGCCCAGTCCTTCGACATCAGAAAAGCCGTTGCACTCTCCTCCATCGGAGGTTTCTCGTGTAGACGGCAAAAATATATTAATAGCCGCGCTAGAGACATCCGCTCCTCCAATGTGCTGGGGGCCCACATCCCCCGAGTTACTTCGTTGACTCGCTCTATATAACTTACCCAAATCGGAGACTCCGGCGATTCGTCGTACCACAGTCGAGAGTCGTTGGTGGACATTGCTCATCCAGCCCCTTGTCGGGTTATTTTTGCAATAGCTAGTAGAGGGTGAGAAATGAAGCGCGTCTTTAATACTACCCGCACAGATTGACTATACATTTTTAGAGGGGCCACCCGCAAACGCAGTCATTGGCGCGTGGTGACCCCTTCTCCCTTTTTTGAATAATGAGAAGGTTCGGTGTTCGTATGTCCGCCCCGTGCTTTCCTTTCATGTGGCCCTACGTTGCATGTGTTTGCCCACTGGACAAAATTGCTGCATAAATGGCACCGCACCGCGTTGGGGAGCTCCTTCCTTGACCTCATAAGGTAGGAAAGCTTTAGCCAACTTCCATGCATCGTGAAAAGCTGTGTGTAATCGTGATCGGGCACCCGATACCGGTATCCCTGTGTTATTGGCCGCCCTCGGTATTCTCCGAAAAACGTCTAAGATCAACTATCCCAAATTAAAAATGAAGAGCGTCGGATTCTCAATTTCTTCAACTATATTCATTAAGTCATTTATTCGTTCAAAACGTTCCTCGCCACTGGGAGTATTTTGTCCCCAATAATAAATTCCTTCTCGATTGTCTCAAATCGATCGTGCCATATCTCATTTCAATATGCGGAGCGTCCACGTGGTGACGTCAAAGGCACGAACTTCGTAGGGAATAGCGTCTCAATTATTCTCATACATAGGACTCATCTGGTCCTGTCTCCCGTTATGAGTTGGAGGAGTATAAATACCCCTGTGGTTTGCTTGTGTGCTTACTGGCTCATCGGTTAAGTGACCCGTGTAAAAACCGTCCTTGGAGTAGGTATGGTGGTTGCATTTTTAACAAGGTTCAATTTTACCTCACGTTCCGCAGATCGACTCTGAGCATTTAGATTAGATTGTGGGTTCGTTGCCGAGACCAGCTTCCTCTCTGCCTCTGCCACAACCGCTTCGAGCTGAGCCAAATCTTTTCTAGTATCCTCCAATCTGGACTTACTTCTGTTATAGACCTGTTGTAATTGGGATCGTGTCGCCATTAACTACTCCTGTTGGGCAGCTAACGAGGGCTCTGTACATTTAGATTCTCCCTCTCTATTAGATACTTGCGTCTCCCGAGCGTTGATATCTGCTGAAACAAACGCATATTCGCTTTGTAAACCTTATCTATCACTAGTG
>JASANW010001262.1:0-21687 GCA_030849725.1 Trypanosoma boissoni
CAGAAAAACAATGTATATATATATATATATATATATATAAATTGTTAATGTGTGCGCGTTGAAAAAAAAAAAAAAAACAGTACACAGAAAATTCGGTTAAATTCAATTTTCTTTACCCTCTATTTGTCCATCATGAGACTATGAACCACAACAGAACCCAAACTCCATTAGTTTTAAGTAAATCCAGTGGACTTTATAGCATCTATATATATATATATATATATATATAATATAACATAAAACAAACAAAAATTAACAAAAACGATAGTACCAACACAAATTTTCATCTAAAAGTTAGTGTATATTGTACTCTCTCTCGCATTTGATCCCCATTCCCTTCAGGTTTTGACTTTTCAGTGTCTCTGTCCACATTTCTTAAGTTGACTGAAACTATCCATAGCAAATACCATACTCTTTAATCCCGCTCAAATGGGCAAGTACATACACAATAAACGTGTAGGATTCATGAAACAAAAAAAAAAAAAAACTAAAAAAAAAACTATACAACGCGTTACGGCATTCCGCTCCATCACGAAACCGAAGCAGTACTGTGGAGAAGTGTCGGGCCCTCAGCGGCATGACTTGACATCCATGCAGCTGAGGAGAACTCAACATACTATGGGGACATATGCGTGTCACAAAATCTTTTTCACACCGTGATGAGAAACCAATGTGTGTATGTGTAATGTGGTGGTAAGTTCCAATAGAGACCTATGCCATCCTCTGCGAAGTGCAGCAGAAAGGAGAAACTAGTAGGTCATCTTAAAAACAACATTATAAATACTTAGAAATGTAATTCCTTGGACTCCTTTGTCGATTATTGTTCTTCCTTTTTTTTTTTTTCTTGCTATCCTAAAGTAAACGGTGTTTCTAGCGTCTTGGCCCCGATTTCGGTGACAAACCGCTAACCGCAACAACCAAAACACGAAGAAAATAACACCATAATGGTAGAAAGACTAGGGAAAGAAAAAAAAAAGTAATCTTAACGCACCCACACACACACACACACAAAACGAAAAAGAGGGAGTGAGGGACACAGAGAAAAACAAAAGTGCGCAAATAAGAGTATAAAGGCACCACGGCCCACTATCTGTGAGTTCCAACTGCCCATTACACAACGCCTTCATGCGAGGCGTTGCCATTCGCTCGCAGCGCACTACCGCGGCCGCGAATGTCTGTTGAGGCGCTCCTGGCGATAGTCCGGAAAGCGCGCGGTGCCGCGGCCGAGGACTGGATGCTGCCGCTGCGGATCCCCGGCCCTGTGCGGCCGCGTTGGGTCGTGAAAGAGCGAAGTTTTGAATGTGTCGACAAATGCCTGCGTGGAGTACTCCTGAAGCTTTGGCGGCACAATTTCTCGCGCCTGGCGCAAGTGCGCGACGAGGGGCTTTGCAAGCCGCACATTCTCGGGCTGGAAGAAGCTGAAGCAGTACCCGCGCATCCCGTTTCGCCCGCAGCGCCCGCAGCGGTGGATCCACGTGTCGAAGTCCTGCGGCATGTCGTAGTTCACAACACAGACGACGCCGGAAAAGTCAATGCCTCGGCTGAGCATATCTGTGCACACAAGACACGTGGCCGCGCCGCTCTGAAAGAGTTTCATGGCCCCTGCGCGCGCCGTGGCGGAGGCGCGGGCGGTGAGACTCGCAACGCGGAGCCCCGGCACAAGGCCCTCGAGTCGCTCGCTCACGTACGCGACATTGTGCCGCGAGTTGCAGAAGATGAGCACACGCTGATCAACGCGCAGTTTTCCCGATGCGTAGAGCGCGGCGAGGCGCCCCATCTTCTCCACCTGCGAGAGCATCAAAACGCAGTGCGTGACCTGCTTCTCGCCCCCCGCGCCGCATGCCGTGCGCTCCGCGAGGACGAAGCGGTGCGACGGGAGAAGCATTTGCGCGCGCAGCATGTCGTGCGCGGCGGGCGGCAAAGAGGCGCCAAAGAGCAATCGCTGCGGACGCTGCGCGCCTTTTGGCAGCGCGGCGAGCACCACGCGCACCGCATCAAAGTGATTCGCCGACACGAGATCGTCCACCTCGTCGAGGACCACGGCGGCCACGCGGCGCAGCGAGAGTCGGTGCTTGAGCAGCGCGGGCAGCAGTGTCTCCGGCGCCGCGACGAGCACATCGCACCCGGAGAGCGCGCGGAGGTGCTGCCGCTGCTCCTCCGCGCTTCCCGCCCGCGCGAGAAACCGCACGCGGAGCTCTCCCCCGTCCAGCTGCGCACAGAGCGCCCGGACCTGCGCGGCGAGCTGCGCGGTCGGCACAAGCACAAGCAGTCGCGGCTCGGCGGCGCCGGCGGGGAGGTCCGCCACCGCCCGCGGGGGCTCTCCGCCTTCGCCTTCGCCATCGCCCGGCGGGCGGTGCGGGGCGCCGGTCATTGGGCACACGGGGGAGGACGCCACGCGGAGCTCGCAGTATCGGCAGACCTCTCCGCGCGCAATCTGCCCGCGCAGCAGCGCCTCCACGCCGGAGCGCTCACCGCCGCCGCCTGCGCCATCGCCCCCGGCGGCGAGGGCGCGCAGGAGACCGGGGAAGACATAGCCAAAGGTCTTCCCAGTCGACGTCGGCGCGATGCAAAGGACATCGCGGCGCTCGAGCGCGAGCGCAATCGCTGCGTGCTGCACGGCGGTGGGCTGCTGCCACCCGCGCGCGGCGACGAGGCGCGTGAGTTGATCGCGCAGTGTGCGCCCGGGGCACAGTGCCGCGAGGTCCGCAAAGGTCCGCGGGGCGCCGGGCGGGAGCTCCGCGGGCATTCCGTGCCGGTCCGCCACACGCACGACGCAGGCACACGGGTCCGCCACGGGCCCTTCCACATCATGCGGCTCCTCTGCGCCGCGCGTGGGCGAATGCGGAAAGTTCGCTGAGCCGCCGGAGCAGTGGCGGAGAAAGCCGGAGCGGGGCACAGCGCAGAGTGTGAAGCGACACGTAATGCGACGCATTGCACTTCTCCACGACACACATACACAAAAAAAAAAAAAATTGTGAAAGAGATAGAGAGAAAGGAAGAGAAATGAATGCAACAACTGGGAGAAATAACAAGAATACTATTATTACTAGTACTACTACTACTACCAAATAATAAAGACATGCAGATTGCCATATAATACACTGAGAGTCGAAAACTCAGGAATGAATCCATACCTTACCACACTCACCCCCACCACCGGTGAAAGTGTGTGCTCATGTGTGTCTGCGTATAATAAAGGACTCCTCCATCCGTTTTCTCCTCTTTTATTTAAAGGCCTACGCGCTTCCGCATCTCCTCATATGCCTCTAAACGTTTTGCCAGTGCCTCATCTCCACACACTGCTCCATGTCTCTCTACTGACTTCACGTGGGGCGCGATGAGTGGGACGCCCATATCCTCGTGTGCAGCGAGCAGCACTCGTATCCGCGGTGTCGCGTCCTCGTACGGGACAATATGCCACGCGTGCGCAGAATGCATTGCGAGCAGCACACGGCGCTCCTCGTCGCCCACACGCCCCGCGTCCACGTCGTCCAAATATGCGCGCATCACCTCAGCCGGCACGCACACGCGCACACGCACGCCTGCCGCTGCCGCTGCCGCGCTGTCGCCTGGCTGTGTGGAGTGGAGGAAAAAGCAAAGGAAAAGGCCAAAGCCGCGCGCAGTCGGGGCGGCGGAAAAGGGCAGCGAGAGGTACGCGGCCGCAAGCTGCAGTACCTTACAGACCACGTCACGGCGAAAGGGCTGCGAAGGGGTCGAACCGGCGTAGTGCAAGTACTCTGTGTGCGCCGCGTCAAACACACGCGCGAAGCCGGCGACGGAAAGCCCTGGCGAGGCGAAGAGAGACGCTTGGAGGGCTGCGCGGTAGAGCGCCGCAAAGTCCGCGGCCAAAAGTGACAGAAAGTCCGCCATTCGCCTCAACAGAAAACCGCAGAAATACAGAAGGGAAGGAAGAAGAAAAAGAAATATATGTATATTTATATATATATATATATATATATATATATATATCTATATAAATCACTAGTACTGTGACGGGGGATACCAGAAACACACAATAGACCCAAGAAACGCTCAACCTCCTATTAATAAGAATAATAACAACAACAACAACAACAAAAAAAAGTACTGCCTTATCCCATGGCTTTACAAGTCTTACCGATGTTGATTTCTCAAACCCTTAGAAATCCATTTTCGCATTCAGAATTTAAATTCGCCCATTCACAAAAATAAACTTCCTATCCATTTTTTTTTTTTTTCTTCCTTCCCTCTCCTTCTCTCTCTCTCTCTCTCTGTCTTTATATATATATATATATATATTATATATGTATACATCCTTACGGATGTGTCTTAAGCTCATGGCCTGTAGGACTGCTCGAGGGCGTCTAGTTCCTCTGCGAGTCTTCGCCCTGCGTGCCCGCGCCACCGCCGCACGCTGGCGCCGATCGCCTGCGCGCGGTCTCTGAGCGCGGCGGCCTCTGTGTCCTCTCCGGCCGCGCGGCGCTCCTCCGCGCGGCGCCACGTGAGGCGCGCGGCGGCCATCACGACTGGCGGCGCTGCCGTCTGGACGCACTCCTGCGCCGCGTCGAGTGCCGCCGCCGCCCGCTCCGCGTCCTCCGCGCCGCGCGGGGCGAACGGCAGCGCGGCGAAGCGGCGCAGCGCGACATCCGCGTCCCCGCGCGCGGCGGCGGCCGCGACTTCCGCCATTCCGCCGAGCGCCCGCAGCGCCGCCGCGACACTGTGCGGCAGCGCGTCCGCCGACGCCGCGGCGCGGCGCTCCAACTCCGCCGCGAGTGCCGCGAGCGCCGCGCCGCGGCTCGACGGGCCGTCGTGCAGCGCCTGCGCGAGTGCCGGGCACACAATCTGTGCCGCGCGCTGCAGCGCCTGCGCGCCGCGGGGGCCGTCCCGCGCGCGCTCCGCCGCGGCGGCGAGTCGCTCGAGCACCCGCGCGGCGATGTCTGCGCGCCCGCGCGCGGCGGCGTCGTCGGCGACGGCTGCCATCGCGTCGAGCAGCGCGGGCGGCGCGGCCACCGCGAGCGCCCCGCCGGACCCGAAGAGCCGCTGCACCGCCGCGTCGCTGCGGCAGAGCTCCACAAACCCCGCGGAGAGCCCGGCGCGCTCAAAGTAGCGAAACGCCGCGAAGGCCGCGCGCGACGCGGGGCTCAGCAGCACGTGCGAGGCGTACGGCACGAGGTGCCGCGAGGCGTCCAGCGGGACGTCCGCCGCCGCCCACCCGTCGCCGCCGCACGCGCGGTAGCAGAGCGCGACGTGCACGCCGTCGACGTATGTCTCGTCCGCGCCGAGCAGCACGCGCGCGGCGGAGGCGGGGAGCAGCGCGTGGAGCAGCAGCTCCGCGAGCCGCACGCCGTCGCCGCGCACGTGCGCGACGAGGTCCGGCATGTCGTCGAGCAGCAGCCGCTGCATCGCCGCGAGCGACTGGACGCGGGGGGCGGCGGCGTCGCCCGCCTCGCGCACGAGGCAGAGCCGCGCCCACAGCATCTCCTCCAGCGACTGCGCCACGCGCGCGAGGAGCCGCGCGAGCGTCGCCGCCGCCGCCGCGTCGCCCTCGCCCGTGTCGCCGCCGAGCAGCAGCAGCAGCACGAGCTGCCGGTGCGCCCCCGCGCGCGTCGCGTCCTCGTCGTAGAGCGCGCGCAGCTCCGGCGCCGCCGACTGCGCCCCGAAGTCGTCCGCGCGCCGCCGCAGCGCCGCCGCGACGAGTCGCTGCCCCATCGCCTCCGCCAGCGCCGCCGCCGCGTCCGCGCGGCCGCACCGCAGCGCCGCGTACACGCGCGCCCACGCGCCGTCCGTCTGCCGCTCGAGCAGCGACGCCACGCGCGTCGCGTCCATCGCCAACAGCTCGTCCATCCGCGCCGCGTCCACGCGCAGCGCGCGCGAGAGAAGGCGGCGCAGGGCGCTCCGCTCCAGCGACGCGCGGCTCGCGGCGACAAACGTCAGCGCCGTCGCCCCGCGCCCGGCCCGCACGGCCGGCAGCAGCAGCCGCTCCACCGCGGCCCACAGCCGCGCGAGCCCGCGCTGCGCCGCGTCGTCGTCCGCGTCGAGCAGTTCGTCGCCGCCGCCGCGCCACTCCGCCGCCGCCGCCGCGCACTGCGACGGCCACTCGTCCGCCGTGTGGGCGTTCACGACGCGCGCGAAGCCGTGCACGCGCCGCATGAGCCGCGCCGACGCCGCCCCGCGCCCGGCGAGAAGCGCGGAGACGCGCGCCGCCCGCGCCGGCCGCGCGGGCGTTGGGCCAACGGGCGGCGGCAGCGCGGCGGACTCCAACGCGTCCGCCGCGCGCCACACGTGCCGCTCCCACGCCGCGCGCACGGCGGCCTCCGCGCGGCGCTGCGCCGTCTCCGCGACGCGGCGGTGGGCGTCCGCGGCGGCGCGCCGGGCGACCGCGTCGCGCCGCGCGGCGACGAACTGCTCGAGCCCGTCCGGGCCGACGGCGGCGGGCGGCGCGGGGGGCGCGGCGGACGCGTTGGAGGGGCGCGGCGCGGCGGCGGCGAGCGGGTGCTGGCTCGCCTGCAGCTGCTGCAGCAGCCGCTGCTGCTCCGGCAGATTGAAGCCGAGCGAAGTCAGGAAGAGCTCCGCGGAGGCGGGCGCCCCGCCGGGCACACGCGCGCGCGCCGCAGCGCTCGCGGCCGCGCGGCGCGACACCTCGTAGACGCTCTGCCCGTTGCGCACCACGCGGCCGTCCACGTCCGCCGCGAGGAGCTGCCGCGCCCGCGCGGTGAGGCGCGTGAGGCGCCCGCGCACGTCACCCGCGTCCGACGCGTACGGCTTCGCCATGTGCGCAGAAAGCGCTCCACCAGAGGCGTCCACCAGCGTGGTCGCATGCGCAGACATGTTCTATTTTAATTTCCTTATATATATATATATATAGATATATATAGATATATATATATTTGAGGCGTACGGATCTCCGCAGATATCCTTTTCTTTTCTGTGTTCTTCTTGTTGTTAGTTACAGGTCACTGGTTTATACGTCGTTCTCTCTCTTTTAAAAAAAATAAAAATAAAATAATTTGTTTCTCTCTTATGATTTTCGCGTGACTTTCTCTTCGCACCCGCTATAGAGTTTTCTTCCTTATACGTGATTTTCCTGTTTTCTAAGAAAATGGAAAACAGGAAAAAAAAAGTACATGAGTAAGAAAAACAAGAAAACATTAAGCCATTGAATACCAATATACAATATATTATTCTGTTAATTATCCACATAATGGATACTAACAGAAAAAAAAAAAAAAAACAATCAAACAACAACAGCAACAAAAAACGTATGCGCTTTTCAACAATACCAACAAGAAAAGAGAAACAAGCTTCGCCATAAAAAACTTTCCTTGCATTCTTTCTTTCTTTTTTAATTTTTTTTTTTTTTTTTTTGCGCTGCAGCCTTCTATGGTGTAAGTCTTCATAAGCCAAAATAAGGCTCCTGTTTATTCGCCTTCTCCCCCCCACCCCCCTTGTCCTTTCTTTTTCTCTTTCTTTTTCTTTACGCACTGCCCGCCAGCCCCTCCACCTCCGAGCGCTGAGCCTTCTCCGGCCTCTGTCGCTTCTTCACCGCGACGTGCACGACGGCCTCTGTCCTCGTGGAGTCCGCGCGGCGTTTGCCCTCCATTCCGGCGCCCTCTGCGGCAATGCCCGCGCGAATCCGCGCAATGGCGGCCGTGACAGGACTCGCTGAGAAGACAGGCAATCGATGCGCGATGCCGAGAGATCCACTGGCGGCGATGACAGAGATGTACCCGTCAAGTGACGCCGTGAGCAGATACCGTGCGGTGGGGCTCCATGCCACGTCGGAGATGCTGCGCATGTGGAGGTCTGTGTAGTCACTGTGCCGTACCGCACTGTCTGTTGTGTACACAATCACTGCGTCTGCTGTCCACACGGCAAGTGCCATGCGATAGTCGTCTGGGCCCCACGCGCCACGCGCCACGAGATCGCGCCGCCGCGTCTCTGCATCCGTCTCTGTTTCCTTCTCCTTCTCCTTCGCCGTTTCCGTTTCCTTCTGTGTGCTGCTGAGCGGCTCAAAGAAACATGGCGCCCACAGCACGCCGCGCACTTCGGAGTATCCGCGCACAGTCAGACGCCCCGCCACCCGCTCCGGGGCATTGCGCGTGTACAGGTACACACAGTGAATCATATCATCCTCCACCCCCTCCTTTTCCTTTTCGCTTTCTTCTTTTTCCTTTTCCTTCTTTGCCCCCGGCTGCGGCGCTGTCGTCTTGGAGTGGGGCGACGGGGCTTTGCCGTACGGAACAGCAATTAATGCGCCGTCTGGGGACCAACCAAAGCGGCGAAATGTTGTCGCGCAGGACTCTCCAATGAAATCCCCCGCGGACTTCCGCTGCCCCGCAAGATGCATCCGCCTCGACGCCGTCTTTGGGACATGTGCGTAAAAGATCAACGCGGGAGAGCCGCCGAAACTCGCAACGTATCGGCCCCACGGATCCCACGCGACGCCACGGCAAAACCGCTGGTGTGCCTCACTGAGTTGCACAACTGGAACTGTTGAGCCCTCAAGATCATGAATCACAACACTGCCGTCCCCACCCGCACTGATAAGGTAACGGGAGTCTGGTGAAAAGCAGAGATCATACACATCAATCACGTGCCCAGAGAGGTGGCGGTAATCCTTCCACTCCTCCTTTGCATCATCACGCTTCTCGGGCCACCAAAGACATATCTTTCCGTCACAGTGGGCGGATGCAATCATTGTTCCCTGCGGGGACCAGCGGGCTGTAAGCGGCATCCAAGCCGTATGCATGCCCGTAATGAACACAACACACGCGGCCATGTCACTCTGACTGTTCGCAAGCCACGCATCAATAGCCGCGGGACGCATCTCCCACAACCGCACATACCCATCGCCGCCACAGGTCACAATGCGATCCCGGCGGGGATGGTAGTCAATGGACATAATGCCTTCGATGGCGACGCCTTGAAGGCCGAGCTGCACGGCCTCCTCGTTGCGCTCGCAGCCGTGCCAGAGGATCTCGAGGGTCCGCACACTGATGGGGGGAAGGACACCGCTGCCGCTGCTCGACACCATGGCGCGCTTTGAATACGCTACAGAACTATCTCAGTCTCGCTTTTCTTCCCCCTATAAACCAAAGTAGGGATTAAAAAAAAAAAAGAAAAAGAAAAGAAAAGTGAAAAAACAAAAAAACAAAAAAAAAAAACAATTGTGTAGAGGTGATTGCAAAGGATTTAAAGAGTAATGAAAGATACATCGTAGTTAGATACGTATAACGAAATAAAGATTGTATTCCGGGCTTATTGCACAAAATAAACTCAATGCATTAAAAAAAAAATATTGCACACATGTCTTTTAAAAACCGAGTTCACATCTTACGCTACACAACAAGAAAAAGCAAAAAGAGATTTGATCCAAAAAAGTAAAAAAAAAAAAAAAAGGAAACTGGATTGCTTTTGTAAAAGCACACGCAGCAAAAGAATGATAACGATAAGAAGCATGACATTCAAAGTCATATGTGCCCACTTAAATAACGCAAAACACAATATATATTCTCAAGCCACAAAAGCTTAGCCTTATTCCGACGCCTCGCTGACACAAGAATGGTGAGTCACTCGTGTCTTTAGAGTTATCTCTTTTTGCCCCACAGAGGAAGAAGAACCGCACCGCACACACACACACACACACACATTCCCACTCTAAAGGCAGATGATCGGGAGAAAAGAAAAATAAAATAAAATATCCCACATCCTCCATTCCATTGGATCGCGCCCCATCCGATCAAAACATTATCCGCTTAAGGAAAGCGATACATATATTGCAATAGGCCTGAGTTCGAATTTCACCTAGTCACACCTCTTGTCTTCTCAATGTATCCGCTTAAGAAAAAATAAAATAAAAAAAAATGACAGGAAGGTAACACAAAAGCAAATGACAATATGGAAAGCAGACAAAGGGAATTCAAATATAAATGTATACATATATATATATATATATATGTAGAGAGAAAGGTTCTTCAGCAACTCATTTACACATCATTACTCATACACACGCACACAAGAATAGAAGCAGCAACAATAACACTTTCGTTGCACATAAGAGGCGTACACATGACACACATACATTTACAACATTCAAAGTTGTTCCCGGCATATGATTTGTGTGACTGTTTTTTTTTTTTTTTTGTTCTTGTTGTCGCACTTGCCTTTCTTATTGAATTTTATAGACTGGGGGGCGACTCACACTAATGATGTCCCGTTCAGTAATCCGCGATCCCTGAGTCTGACCCTCCAGGAGCGCTGGTGTCATGACGAGTTGAATACCATCGAGATGTCGTGCAAATTGCTGATACGATTGATTCGCCCACCTTTTGTGTACCGTTTTGATGGCGACAGTGAAGACAGGCCCACGCGTATTCGACCCAAACGAAGCACAAGAGAAAATGAAGCAACCGCGGTGCAAGCAGAAGCGCGCAGCGCCCTGAATCATCTCCGTCGCCTTGTCCTTGTACTCCACATAGAGCTGCACGCGACCAATTGCGTGGTTCATTTGCCCCAGAGAGGCGGATGAGAGTAGCATTGTGATTGCCTCAACTGGGAAGATGAGTTCGTCTTCTTGCTGTTGCGCAAAGAAACGTTGCTGCAAAGCATTCTTAGGACTCCCACCTCCCATAGATTTACCGCTGCCATCTTCACCGACGGGTCTGGTCCCGTTATCCAATAAGTTTGGCCAAGTCGCTGCTTCAAAGTAGTAGTGCCCGTGGAGCGCCCGTGCCGTGATGATTTCATCGACAAAGTATCGGTAGAAATTGGATCTGGGACCTGTGGGATGGGAGAGGAGTGGTTGCAAATTAAATCCATAAAGTAATCCCTTCCACAATGCATCATCTGTGACTACAGCATAGAAGCACCGATTAACACTCATCATAGCGCACAATTCAGGCATCCCGCAAAAGGACAAAATACGCAAAAAGAGACAATTTACGTCCCAGGGATGATGGCCAGCGATCATGAGCAACGATTCATCTGTGTCACACAACACACCATGAACGCGACTGCGTTTACCCATTACATCAAGCACTCCCCTCATTTCTTCTGTGTTGAGTGCTCCTATAAAGTTCGCATTACTGTCCATTGCGTCCTGAGGAGGTCCGAGCAACGGTTGACCACTACGCTGAGAGTCTTCGTATTCCTCATCACTACTGAATACCATGCTGCTGCTAGTGGTACTGCTGCTTTCACTTTCGGGTATCATGGAGTGCATCAACGGCGGTGGCGACAAAGAGGACACTGCACGCGCAGAGAGTGGGTCATTTCCTGGCTCAACGGTTTCGCCGTCGTCCTCGGTGAATAATAAGAAGGGACGCTGCTTGCTGTCCTGAGAACTATCATCCATTTCTCTCTCTCTCTCTCTCTTGTTCGCTGTTGTGGCCGGTGTGCTCGATTCTTTGCAGAGATGGGAGAAAAAGAGACGAAGGAACAAAGTCTATAGTAAATTATATACGAATTTGAGTTCCTGTTATATAACTGTACTGCCTGTATCTTCTTCCCATGAAGATAAAAAGGATCTCTTGAAGCTAAGAAAGACAAAAGGAGAAAAAGCCAAAAAAAAAAAAGGAAAGCAATAAAAACGAATAGGTGCACGCAAATATCCTCTTTATAGCAGCCGTTAATAAGCCAATAAATAAATAAATAAATAAATAAACAGGAGCAACATAAAGAAGTCTCCAATAATAGATCCTTAATTGAATTGCGTAATGGCAAGACTTTCTTCCTTAATCGAGATATCACCAACGTCTGACCTATCATTTCATTTTTGCCCGCAATGCAGCTAACTTTGCCTGCAGTCCAGACAGCTTACGTTCCTCTTTCGTCTGTTGTTGCTGTTGCTGCGGAGGCACAGGAATCTCTACTTTGGATTTTTTTTCACCAGCAGAGGGAGAAGCACTCGGCCCTGCACGAGCGTGCTTGCGTTGCGGTTTTCCCTTGACCGCTGACTTTTCCTTGTAATACCTTTGCTTTTGATGTTGATCTTGTCCCTGCGTGTGTGCCTTCACCACTTCTCTTCGATGCTGTTGTTGACCCCCCGCCCCCGCCTTCTCTCTCTGTGAGGAGTTCTTGCGCTTGTGCTCCTCTCGCATGCGCTGCGCAATCTCCGAGGCGACTGCCGCGTACCGCTGTCGCGTCACATAAAACGGCCTCGGAGGCTTTCCCTTTGGCAGCTCTCCGCCCGTCCGCGCGAGCCACCGCTCTGTGCGCTGCGCCCAAAAGGCCTCGACGGCCTCCCGCTCCTCCGCCTCCGCCCGCTCGCGCCGCCGCCGGGCCTCGGCGAGGCGAAACGTGTAGTGCGGCCGCGCGGGCAGCGCGGTGACCGTCCCGTCGCGCCACGCGGCGCCGGTGAGGGCGGGGATGACTTGCTTTGCGCCCTCGACGGAGAAGTGCGCGTAGCGCCGGACCTCGCCCTCCGCGTCGAGGCCAAGGTCGATGCTGTGCGGCTGCGCGCCGGTGCGGTTGCGGATAAATTCGGCAATTTCACGCTTTGTGCAGTTGGGCGGGATGTTCTTGAGGCATACCCGCTTCGACGGATCCATTGCCCTTCGGCTTGCCTCCCCGCAGCGGAATAATACAAAAAAAGAATCACCCGCACACACGAAAGCAAGAGAGGAGAGGGGATGGGGGGGGGGAAGAATAATAATGACAACAATAATAATAAAATCAAGTCAAAAAACCTTATACAGTGGTAAGACGTCAACTGGATTAACCAAGAAGACCAGGCATTATCCTCAGAGTAGTCATTTTAATCCGTTTTTTTTTCTTTAAAAAAAAAAACCCACCCCTAAAAAAAAAAAAACACACACACACACAAAAAATCAAGAACGCGAACGCAGAATGTCCTTCCCCCTCTTTGCTTTCTCTTTAAAACATCCATTCACATACATATGACACGTGTTGGCAACCTCAAAGCAACAAAATTATCATACCAACCGTATTCAGCATGTCCCTTATATATATATATATATTAGTTTCCTTCATCAACTCAACTGTATTTCTTTATTTATATAATAAACATTTTTTTTGTTTCCTAAACATCTTTATTGCTCCTATGACTATGTTAAACATCAACGAATATCCGTGTTGTGGTCTAATTCCATAACCTTGAACTTGCAAATTTTATCCCATGTCCCAGTGCGAGCAACACGCTTGTCGTAAATGCGCTGGAGTTCCTTGAGCGTGCACAGCTGCGGCACGCGGCAACTTGGGATCAACACAGTGCTTATCTCCTGATCTGGCGTCCACAAGAGCAACCGCACATGCACCACTCGTGATGAATGCTTTCCATCGCCTTTCGTCTGGCTGCGCGGCTCAAGGCGTTCCATAATGAGCGTTGAGGCCACTGGTAACTCGCCACGTGGGATACCAGGAACATTAAAGGAAAATCCAAAAAACTGTGCAAAGGCGTAGAGTGCTTCTCGGTGAACAAAATAAAAAGTTGAATTCTGTCGTGTGTGAATAAAGTCATTCAACTCCCTCCCATTCCGTGCGGTGTGCCTGTGATGCATGATACGAAGAAAGCGATGTGGTAAGTCCACAGCCGTGTATGTCTGCTGCTCGTCTGTGTGGTAGAGTCGCGCCATCAGCAGATTGAAAGACACGTTTCGGATGCGAAGAAGCATCGCCGGACTCACACGCCCCCCGCACACTTTCAAACCGAGGTCCGAGTTGAATATCATTCCGTCCGATACAGTCTTGATATAGTCGTACAGCCGTGGTGGTTTTTTCGTGGGCTTTCCGCACACTTCCAGCATGAACTCAGTGATCTCCTTCACCTCCGGATCGGCTGCAAACTCAGCGAGAGATTTTTGTACCCAGTGCTCCACATCCTGCTCCGCTCGGCGGAAACAGGGAACATCGTCGAGAAGATACTCATGGGTGTCCATGTCCGAGAAGACGGGGACGTATTGCGGGCGCCGAGGAATAAATCCGTCGGGGCCAAACCCGTCAGGAAAAATGCCCTGTGCAACGGCCATGGCTGATTGCAAAATACGCGGCTCGCCTACCGCGCGGAAAAAGTGAAAAGTACGATTGAACCGGGATCCAATGAAGCGGCTGTACCTGCGGCGGAGATAACGGCCAAGATTTAACTCTTCATACATACCGAGACCAGAGAGGTCCTCCGAGTCCACGTCATACATGGACCGCCTCTTTATGTCGCGCGGACAGTACGACCAGTATGGCGCATTCGGGGAGCGATGGCCGTGTCGGTTAATCACAAAAAGGCCTGTCATTACGAGATCACCCGTATCCACATATTCCGCATCGTCGTCTGTGATGTTTTCTTGCGGGATAGGTACGGGAGGGTTGTGTTTGTAAGAGGATGAACTGGGCGCTGCTAGCACCACCCAGGCAAAACACAGGAGCGAGAGAAGAATAATAGATAAGGCGTTAAACGACCTCATGTTTTTCCGTCACCGTTTTTTTTTTTTTTTCTATGTTATTATATGTAATTCTCTTCCCCCACTAATTATTATTTTTGAATAATTTCTTCCACCCACCGTTAACGAATGCAAGAAATGATGGTAAGCTCAGTGAATCTTCGTAATATTTTTAATGTTTATATATATATATATATATATTGCTTCTTTGAAAATGCTACCTCTCGTGAAAACCAACAAAAAGAAATTGTGAAAAATAAAATAAAACAACAACAGCGTCACACTATGAACAAGAACCCATGATGGGAGTCTCAGAAATAATTAGAATAAGGCGTACAAAGCGCCAAGCACAAACATGACACGAAAACGAAAACAAACAAACAAACAAAAACGCGACCGCGTTGCATGACCTCGAATGACTCCATACTATTCATTCTCCATATCCTTTTTCCCCCACCTCCATTTCAAGCAGTACTTTTCGCGCCTCTTCCATTCGCGCGATGCGCTCGTGGACTGCGCGGCGCACCGCTGCGGCCGCTGCCCTTTGCCTGTCGGCCGCCGCGAGGCAGAGCGGGGCGTCGCGGCCGCGCCTGGAGCACCCGAGCGGCGCGGCGGCCGACTGCGCGTTGCCCGGGCGGCCCAGCGCCACCGCGCCCCGCGCGACGGCCGCGCGCAGCTCCCCCGTCTCGTGCATCGCCAGCAGCAGCGCCTCCGCGGCGGCGGCGTCGAATGCGTCCCCGCACGCACCGCTCGTGCGCAGCGCGGCGGCGACCTCCGCGAGCGGCAGGCGGCACGACACGGCGGCCATCTCGCGCACCATGTGCCGCCGCAGCTGCTCGCCCGCCTCCGCGACGAGCGCCGCCGTCCCGTCCTGCCGCCACACGGCCGCGTACTGCCGCGCGTGCTGCGCCCAGAGGGCCCCGTCGCGGTGCGCGGCGGCCGCGGCGAGCCGCACGTACGGCTCCGCGCCGCGCGACTGCTGCAGCAACTGCTGCGCGCGCCGCCGGTCCCCCGCGTCCGCCGCGCGGAGATGCGCGACGGGGGCGACGAGCAGCAGCGCCCTGGCCGCCGCGAGCAGCAGCGCCCCGTCCGGCTCGTCGCCGCCGTCGTCCCGGTCGGGGCGCGCGGGGAAGAGCGCGGCCCGCAGCCACGCCGCCGCGCCGTCCCAGCAGCGCCGGTCCGCGAGGAGGAGTCCGCCGTGCGCGTGGTAGGCGCGGCAGCAGGCGGCGCCGGCGCCGGTCTCGGCCGGCAGCACGCGCAGCACAGGCCGCCGCATGAGCGCCAGCGCGGGCGCGGGAAAGCCGGCGCGGCGCGCCTCGCGCAGCAGCAGCGGGTGGGCCGCGCTGAGGCACGAGCCCGCCGGCGAAAGGGCCGAGGACGCCAGGCGCAAGAAGTGCAGCGTCCGGCGGTACCCACCGGGGCCATGCAGTGCGTACGCGTCAAGCACACGCGCCACGCGGCGCAGCGCACGCTCACGGCCTCGCAACTGTGCATACGCCTCGCCCCGCAGCAAGTGCTGCTCGACAAAGGTGGCGACAAGCGCGGAGACCTCCGCGTCAGGCGGTCCCGCAATGACGAGCGCGGCGGTGAGATAGGTGAGGCCCAGCGCGTGGCAGCGCACCGGCTCCTCGGACATCAGTGCGTGAAGCGGCCCGCGCAGATGGTTCGCCCCCGCAACGAGATCAGACATTCCATTCTCGAGCGAAACCTCCAGCGCCGCGGCGTCCGTGCCTGGCACGGATGCGATGAGCGCAAGAAGGGAGGATAGCGCATCTTCGCTTGGCTTTGAAGGACGACGGTGCAACATGCAAGGGAGACGCGTGCGCCTTGGATTCTCTGGGCGTCTTCAACCTTTATATTTGTTCTCTGCTTTTTTTTTTTTATTCCTCCTTCTATCCTGTATCCTCCTCAACAACCTATGTATATATATATATATATATATATATATATATATATATATGTATATATATTTGCCCCTATGTATTTGTGGGGACAAATTCAAGTCCATCCATGACGAAGTCAAAATATGAGGATAATGATTCGTACAGAAGTATAAATGTCAAACAGTTATTACAATTAGAGAAATAATCAAATAAGCATTTACATGGTTACTTATGCAAACGCTCTCTCTTTCTAACTGCATACAATCCCGTATACGATATCCATTTCTATGATTTTCTCCACACACATTACATATGGAACTCAGAGACACAACAAGGCATCTATCTCTTCTGGTCAGACTGATATTTCTCTACTAAATCAACGGTGAAAACGCGAGAGCTTGTCTTTACGATCCGGTGATCGGCGTTAGATGCTTCTGCTCGCACACACCACCTGCCGGGCGGCAAGTAAATCGGCTTGCGGTACGCGTACCACTGCGCTGAGTTCGTGTTATCCACGGAGTAGTGTAACTCCTCTGCAACCCACTTGTACAGTGCGCCCTCGTCTGCAAGGTACACGTTGGCGGCGTTCGCATCGACACTGATATGCTTGCCACTGGGCAGCCTAAATCCCTGTCCTGCCACACCGTTCACCATTGCCTCTTCGAACGCGGCTGTGTCTTCCGTAGTGAGCGCGGCGCCCCCATCCACTGCGTACTGCGCTGCGACAATGTACACCGGCGTTGTTGCGCTAATATGCGGCCGCTGCGGGAGAATGATCGGCGGAGGCACGGCGGCTTCTCCGCGCGGCACTGTAGCTCGCCGCACCACTTGCACTGCGCCTGACGTTGGGTTTCGCGAATACCGAACTGCAATAGCTTCTGGCTTTGGGCTTCGCGGTGGCTGATCCGCAACAGTGTTGGACTTTGGGCTTCGCGAAGACCGAACTGCAATAGCTTCTGGCTTTGGGCTTCGCGGTGACATATCCGCAACAGAGCCAAGCGGTAGGCCCGTCTCGTGTGTGTGGGGCGCGAGTGCGAGTGGGTGCACTGCGGTTTGTCGCATGCGCTGCGAGAGCGCGGGGTCGGGCGCGACGAGTTGGTCGAGGTCCACCTCGACACAGCGGTCCACTTCGTTTGTGTACATCAGTGCAAGCGAAGAGGCGTCGGGCAGCCCGCAGAGCGCGGCCAAGGCCTGTCGCAGCGAGGCGCCGTCTGTGATGCCCATTGCGGTCAAATTAATAGTCCGCCGCTTCTGCGCATAGTCTAAGAAGTGCAGCTTGGGGAATTCCGTGTCGTTAGACAGCTTGCGGTGCCTGCGGTGCCTGCGGCCCCAGCAGAGAAGCAAACCGATAAGAGTGAAGAGAACAATACAGGCGACGCTCGCTCCAACGATGATGCCAATCTCCTTACCGCTCAACATTTCCAGCCGAACGCCTCTCTACAAGGAGGAAGGAGGAAGGGGGAGTGAGCCGAAATAAATAAATAAAGCAAAAAAAAAAAAAAAAGCAGACAAAAAATCCCTCTTGTGGACCTTGCCAATATATAAATGAGCGTGGGAGAAATAGAGGGAGTCAAACGAAATAAATGACAGACAGCAATGGGCAAATGACAGTGATAATAAAAAAAGAAATAACATGTATTTTCCCTTTCCTTCGTGCTACCTTCTCACGAGTCACTTAAAAAACCAGTTCACTGATAACTACTTTCGATAACGAAAAGGAAGGAAGGAATAAACGATAAGAAAAAAGAATTTATCACTCATAACGGTTTACTATAGGTCTACTATAAGTCGTTTTCATCAATATTTCCTTGTTTGTTTTTAACCGAAAGCCGCGACAACCAGAAGGCATCGTCTTCGTCATCACTCTTAGTCACTGAGGGTCGCAGTGCCATTAGTGGCGTGAAACTATCGGACACCGCTTCGTCTTGTGTGCTCGACAGTGCGTCAACTCCTTCTTTAATACCTTCCTTTCCGCTTTCCAAGTGGTGAATGCGGGAGCGAAGAGCCGCAATTACACTATTTATGGCACCCATATCCACCGCGGCCTGGCTCCTGCGCGCAATAGCTTCCGTTTCCCAAAGAGACAATTCCATCAACGTTGCACTGCTCGCACTACAACTTAGTTCCACACATTCGAATTCATCACCTGTCTCTTCCACATCCGCAGCAGATCGAGGAGGCTCAACCTCTATCTTTTCACTCTCAGCTTGCGCCGAAGCAACTGCGCAGGAACCTGGATAAACATTTGAAATGCGTTGATTGAGCGCAAAGATATTATCCTCAGCACACCTTTTTTCATGTCTTTTCAAACGGGAACATGCTTTTTTTTTCGCACCTTGTACGTAAACTGACCTACCGCGCGTTAATGCCCGTTGTGTGGGAAGGCGGTACGATTTGCATGCTTCGGTTGAAGGCATTTTTTTTTTCTTCCTTCTTTTGAGGTTGAGGGTATAAGCGTCGAAGGGGAATAATGTGTAATTTACTTTATTTCTTCTCTCAAAAAAGCCAAAAAAATTCCATTCTTGATTAAGAGGCAATATGGAAGAGAAAAGATACACTTTAGTAGTCGAACATGTGTAGGTGAATAAAAAAAGAACCGGAGAGGGACTAAAACACTTCCAACATTCACTCGTTACTTTGAGTAAGCACATGAAATCAAAAATACCTTAATATGTCAAGGATTTATCCTAATCCAATTCTCGGATCGGTAAAGGAAAGCAATGATTGCATATATATATATATGAAACGTCCGCTCTAGCTTTTTATACCCCTATTTTTTTTCTTTGACGTGCCTCAGATAGAGACGCAACTTTGTTTCATCCATGGAGCGCAGTCCAAATGGCTCCTCCTCCCTTCTACTATTCAGCAGAGCAACAATCTCCGCTATTAGTTGTGCCTTTTCAGATGAATTCCCATGTGACCCACCTTGTCTCCCCTTCTCCTTCTCCTGCTGCTGCCGCCGCATCGCCGCCTCCAGCATCGGGTTGCTGCCCTGCGGCATCATCATTGCCTGTGCCTCCGGGCGCGAGGCCTCCGGTCCCGCGGGGGCCACACACTGCTGTGGCTGTGGCCGAGGTGCCGGGGCGCCATTGGAGACCTGCGGCCGCCCGCGCTGCTCTGCTGTCTGCATGCGGCCCTGGATGGCCCGCATCCGCTTTTCCCGCTCCTCCTCCGCGCTGCCCTGTCCCATCGCGCAGGCAGTGCACTGGCGACGCCCAGACCTCTTCGGGGCGCAGTCGTCGCAGACCTTATTGTGACAAAAAGTGCACTCGTGCTTCCACAGAAAGGCACCAAAGCTGCGGTGGCAGACAACACATTGGGAAGATCCCGACATTCGCTAAGAAACAGGTTCACTGAGATGGGTTAAAATGACAAGAGAATGAAAAAAAAAAAAAAAAACGGTTATAGAAGATTGTACTCAAGACATATCCTTCCCAACGAATGTTAGAATGACCAAAATAATACAAACAAAAAAGCAGAAACATCAAAATGCTGCACAGTAAAAATGAGAGAAACTGCGGACTTACAAAAAAAAAATCATCAAAAGCAAGCAACAACAAACAATGAAACATACCTTAAATGTTGATTTCAAACACCATATGACCACTTTATCAACTTCCTCTATTTAGATAAAATGTGGGCGTACATAAACAGGGTAAAACCCTTAAGCAAAAAAAAAAAGTAAACTATATTACATCGTATAGTTCAATCCTCCATTTTCCGCGCTGATTCGAGAATACTCGAAAAAGTAGCAAAATCCACTGCAGCACTTGGTTGTCCAGTCACTATCTTATCAAACATTTCATTCACTCCTTGCTCTGTCAAGCGTTCCTCCATATCCGCCGCGGCCTTCATCAAGCTATCTTTTGTAATAAACCCTGGATAGTTCTTATCCTCTAACAGTTGAAACGTAACTAGCATCTCCTGTTCAGGAGTGCGTCTGTGAAGGGTCATAAGCACAACAGCAACAAACAGCGCAGAGTCCACGAGATCCGCATCATGGTTTTCTACCGGCTTGTCTACATCCCGCCTAGACGATGAAGGATGAGTGAAGCCACCCTCTGACGTATGCGTTCTTGCTTTTTTCGCATTCGCCTCTTCGTGAAGGTCTTCTTGGGCACTCCGTACTAAAACCCGAAGATCACCTCGCGACATACGAGCTCCTGTAATCGTATACAAAGCTCGTGCCAGTTCTTGGTAAGTGATGCTACCAGAACCATCTTCGTCAAAGATACGAAAAACATCAAGAATATCCTCCTTTAAGGCATCCAACGCCGTCATATCCAAATAAAATCCGAATCAATTCCTAACTAAATAAAAGAAACAAAGCTATTACAAACCAAATCAACTTAAAAGAAATACTGGAAATCAACAACAACAAAAAACAAACAAAGCGACACTAACTATACAAGTCATCGCCTATTTCCTCAAAAATTAACAACTAGATGACCTCATCTCGCACGTCAACCGACCGAGCGCACCTTGTGTGTGTGTTTGTGAGCGTGCGGCGTGAGGTGAGTGTTTGTCTTCTTGTTCGCCAACGCACGCGTGCGCGCGCAATGGTGTGCACGGTGGCCGGATGGCGGGACTCAGATGTTCTTTCTCGATGTGTTTTTCATTCGCTGCTCACTCATGAAACAATCGGTGTGTCGCGATGCGAAGTGAATGGTCATCACACATCCCGTCCGGCCGCGTTGGCGGAAAAAAAGGTAGGCAAAACAGTAGAGGAAAATGGCGAAGTAAAAAAAACAAAAAACAATCAAATAAACAAAAAAAAAGCTGGGAGTAAGTGCAAATGTACAAGCGTTTGGTTGTGAGTCAGGAGTGGTGGATTGCCCTTTGCGTGGGCTCCGTCGCCGCGCCGTGCCGACCCGCCGCGCGCTCGCTCGCGCTTCCTCCGGCGGTAAGCCCTCTTCTGCGGTGGCCGCCCATGGCTGTACGCGCGCAATGCGCTGCCCGACGTGCGAGCCACCGGGTGGGGTGCGCGGTGCGGCAGTGCCGCCCGCCCCGACTGCTGCCGCAGGATCCGCGCGGAGGGGATCGACCGCGGCAGCCGGTGGCCCCGCGCCGCGCGGCGCTGGGGTTTGTTGCCGCGCGGGTCTCCCCGCGCGAGGCACTTGCTGCCAGTGGTGGTGCGGGCGAGGGACTTTGGCTCGGGACCCGCCGCTGGCGGCGCCCCGTGGAGCGGCGGAGGCGTCTCTTGGCGCGCGGCTGCGTGCGTTGCCCGAACGGGTTTGCTTCGCAACGGCGCAGCGCGGCGGGGACGGCGGCGGCGGCGACGGGGCGCAGGTCAAAGAGGCCCCACCCTTTCATCATTCTCGACAACGCGTGTGCTCATCTCTTCCCCGGTGTAGACGGGCGGCTTGCGGAAACGCACGGGGGCCGCTCGCTATTACAAGGAATGGCATCTGCTGGAGCTGGGAGGGGAGGGTAGG